>VZTL01001853.1:0-34774 GCA_013400535.1 Scopus umbretta
TCCAACCTTAACAATTCTATAAAAACATCTATAAAAAAATGATAGAAGGGAAACGTTAAATCTTCAAATACAAAAAAGGTAGCTCTAAAGAAAAAGGTTGTCACCTGTTCTCCATGATCACTGTGAACAGGATGAGAAAAATGGATTTGAAATGGAACAATGCAGATTTAGTCTAGGCAGTATGAAAAAAGTCTAACGGTAAAGGTAATTATACACTTTGATGGAATGCCTAGGAAGCCTGTAATATCTCCATCACCTGAAATTTTAAAACAAGTGAGAAATACATGTTATGAAGGCTGATAGTATTATTGGACCTGCATCCAGAACAGACCATATAGATCACAGCCTCTCACAATCACTTTCTGTTCTGTATTTCTGTGAATCCCAAGTGAATCAAAGACAGGATTAATTTTCTTTGTGTACATATCAAGGTTTGGATATACAGCTACTCAGATTTTTTAAGGAATTGAGCCACTTTTTCTCACTAACCTAACTATTAACTTGATAAAAATAGTTAAGAACTTTTGTCTGCAACAGAAAGTGTCCTAGTAAGGAATGTAGGAAAGCCAGCTTTTTTAGATGATTACATGGCTGAAGGAGAGTTCCTAACAGGCCTTACAAATCTGTATAACAACTAAGGACCCTATCTTTTGTTAAAGTAATTGAGACATATACCTATAACTTCAAATATTTTTAATCTGCTGACCCATAATCTCCAGGTTTAATTTACATATAGTGACTGGGGGCGATTCCCACCCAAGTATTTTGGTTGTTTGTTTTTGTTTGTCTGATTGGCTCCTGGTTTTGTTCTGATTTTATTTTCTCTGATAAATGTTGTAACAATTGGGTGAAAACTTCTCCAGCTTTGGAAAAGATACAGAACAACAAGAGTAAAAAATTTACACCTTGTAACTTTCCTTTTAACTTAACTTTCCTTGTAACTGTCCCTAATTTGGGAAAATTTCTAAAATTAATAAACTATATAAAAATTACACAATAGCAGATTTACAGAGTTTTAAAAGAGGAATGTCAATAAAAATCATAGAAAGTCTATCTAAAATTAACCACTCAGTTTTATCTTATTCAAAACTTACAATGAAAAAAGTACGGGTTTTGTGTAGGGAAGAAAAGTGCATTCCTACAAAGTCCTTCTTTTTCAACAATTTCTTGTTTAGCTCACGTTTTTTTCCCTAGACTGAAGTGAAAGTGATTATGGAATCTGTCTGCTAATTGGGTACTAAGTTGACAAATGTTGGTCTACAACTTATGCGATTTGCAGACAACACAAAATTGATTGGGAAAGGAAGGGAGCCAGAAGGGAGAGCCACCCTGCAGGAAGAGCTGGATAGGCTGGAAGAGTGGGCTAACAAGAACCTTATGATGTTCAACATGGACAAGTGTAAAGTCTTTCACCTGGTAAAACATAATCTAGGAGTGCAACATAGTCTGGGATCCACCTGGCTGGAGAGCAGCTCTGTGGAAAGGGACCTGGGCATCCTGGTGGACAGGAAGCTCAATATGAGTGAACAGTGTGCTGCTGCAGCCAAGAAGGCCAACAGGGTGCTGGGGTGCATCAAAAAGGGCATCACCAGCAGAGACAGTGAAGTCATTATCCCACTCTACTCAGCTAAGGAGGCTTAGAGGTGATCTCATCACCATGTACCAGTACTTAAAGCATAGTTACAAAGGAGATTCCCTTTTTACAGGGAGTCACATGGAGAGGACAAGGGGTAATGGTTACAAGTTACTCTTGGGGAGATTCCAACTGGACACAAAAGGAAATTTTTTCACAATAAGAACAGTCAACCATTGGAATAATCTCCCCAAGGAAGTGGTTGACTCTGCTACACTGGACACTTTTAAGACTCAGGTGGACAGAGGTCCCTTCCAACCTGGTATTCTAGGATTCTATGATTCATTAACACATACTTTATCCTCATCTGGACTCCTGCTGTTTTGAGTAAACTTTTGTAACATTCAGAAATATCAATCCCATTTCAAAATACTTTATCAGATATGTGGAACAATCACAGAAGGTTTCCAGCAGGTCTTTTTACCCTTAAGAACATATTTCCTTCCTCATGCCATTTGATTAAGCATAACTTTTTTCTACTTTCATGTAAAACATTTAAGAATAGACATGCTTGATTGTAGGCTAGTGTTGTAGTGGATGATTTACTCATCCCAGTATGATGATTCTTATCTTCTCTCATATGTTATTTCCTGGAACAAAACATTAGCATTGTTAGAGTCCTGCTATGTTTTTAAAGAGTTCCCAACTCACTTTTGTCAACAAAGGAAATTAGCTGCAGACCCTGTATCATTTCCTAAAATCTGATGACCTGGACCTTGACCATGGCAGAGCCACAGATAAGACACAGCTTGTTGATAACAATATTTCAAATAATTGTGAATAGGAAAAACAGTGTGATTGTTGTAATTCCACATCTGCACAAAGAAATACTTTTTCAGTGATAGATCATTTTCAAACAATAACTCAATTGGATATGCTTTTTGTAAGACAGGAAAGATAAAGGAAATTTTAAAGGAAAAACATTACAGTCAGTTGCTCTGTGACATTTCTCAGTGGGAGAATCCATCAGTAGCTGTTCAGCTCTGTTTGGAAGGTAACTTTAAATTAAGTCTAAATGTAGGCAGACCTTAACCATATTCCTCAACCTAAATATTCTTGAGCTTTGGGTGATTTAAAACCACCAAATTATATATTACAACTCAAGTCCTTTTCTCATCAACTTTGAACTATTTATATGATGTTTCAGCCTTCTTTACTTTCATGCAACTACAGCTCAGAATTATATTTAAATCATCTGGGAATTTAATTTGAGATTTTTTGGAGGGTTCTGAGACAGGTTCCTACTCCTGAAGCAGCTTTACAAGGTGCATACAACAAAGCTATTAGGCTTGTCCCATTAATTGAACTGAAGATGAGAACCAATATAGAAAAATAAATATATATCATCAAGTACTACAGCACATACATATCACAGGACTGCCATGGGAATGCTTCTTCTGTCCGGGCCTGCAGATTGGTTGTCATCATGAGGAACAGACAAGCAAATAACAAGATGCTGGTTATCGTGTGTTCACTTTTCAAGTGACTGAATAAGACTGGATTGGTGAAAAATGAAATCCACTGTTGAATTTGAGACATGTAAATAAGTATACCTGGGAGTTTCTCTCTGAAATATCCACTCACCAAAGTTGCCAGACTCTAGGCAACCAACAATGATAAACAGTGAGAACTGTTTTTAACAGCCTTGACCTTAATATCTAATATTTTTTATTTAACTTGAAATTAAGTGTTTTCAGCACAGTTCCTGCTTTGTCACCTGCAGAGAATGATTTCAAATAGGTATCTTAACAGTAATTGCAATTTCATTAACGCTTGAACTAGAATATTTTTCTTGCATGAAAATTTACAGGTAAACAGTTCATGAGTATGCCTGAATTCAGTCAATTTAATACTCAGAAGAAATATTTTTTGGACCATGTGCTGTGTGGTTTTCACCTAGTTCTAGTGTTCCTTCACCAATAAGAATGCACAAAGTAAAGCAAGTACATTGCTTGCCTGGGAGCCTCATGATTTGCTCTTCACCTCTAGAAAAACCTGAATGTACTGGTAAGATCTGGGCTCTCTAGATCAGAAATCTCAGTCTCTTTAAGTGTCCTCTCTCATGCCTTTGTAAACAATCGGACACAACAAGAACATTTTGCTTTACTTTAGTCCAAGAAGTAGGCATGTGTCAAGTAATTTCTTGTAGAATATCCTTTCCTCAATATGTTACTCCTTCTGGAAATCCATCAAACAGTCTTGAAGTGCTAAAAATGTGTTTTTGAATGAATGAATAAATGAGGCATTGCAAATTTCCTTAGAATAAGGAAAGTTTTTTGTATTTGCCTCAATTTTTTTAATTTAATAAATAGGAAAAAATATTCGTAATTCTTCCCTTAATGATTGTCTTGTAGGATACTGGCATTGCTCAATACACAATACAATAATGAGGTACACATGGTACTTAAAAAACTATTTATCTCCTTGGATAATTGCTAATTCCACTGAACTTTATATGCTTTTAATTTCTGTATTGGATACAGCCAAATATCACAAAACTATTCGCTCTACCAAGAGAAATAGAGTTCATTGTATCTGAAGCATAGTTAGTAAATAAGCTGATTTGTAAATAATAAAAGCACTAAAATATGTCAGGAACAAAACAAAACAAAAAATATCTTATGATAAACTGTGTATCATAGAAGAAACGATTTAAGCAAAGATAAAAAAGAACCTTGGGGTCTTTTGGGGTTTTGTGTTTTGGGTTTTTTTTAAATAAAGCTATCTAAAGGTCACCTATTTTGCACATACAGGAAGAAGTGTTTGAAAGGAAAAGGAATGCTCTGCATTATAGAGCAGACAACTTAGTTAGTTAGGTTCTTAGAGCAGTAAAAGATATAGGTATTCCTTAAAATAGGAACTGGCTTGAGCCAGTTTATAGATTTGATAAGTCAGGAGGGAAGGGAACTAACACTAAGAAAAAATAATTTAAGGGAGTCTGGAACTAAGATTATAGGAGAAAGGCCTACAGCCACTTGTAGCCTGGCTTTGTTTCAGGACTTTACGTACTACGAGTGGCAGACCCTTGCTGTATAGCTGATTACTTTGGTAACCTAGGTGTGTTAGGAACTGACAGATAACCATATGAGAACAAAAGAAAGCGAATCAGCAGCAGACCTGAAACTAGTGGGATTTTTTCAAAAGTTTTCAGACACCTGCATTAATGCCTTGTCTAGCATGTTTTGTCATGCTGATAGTCTTATCTTCAGTTCATAGCAGAAGGAGCCAGCTTTGTAACTTGTTGAGGTTCCTGTTGCTTCTATTGCTGTTGGCTACTAGATTCTGTACATAGGGCTTTTTAAATTGTCAAGGGCTAAGCTGGTTCATACAGCAGTCTTTTGTTACAAAATAGCTTATTTGTTCATAGAGATTGTCTTTGAATTAAACTTAAAAATACAGCCTTCTTACATTTTATATCCAATGATGAAAGGAATTTTTTTCATGTGCCATGCTAGTATACTGTCCTTGACCCTATGTATACTGCAACCATGCTATACCATGACCTACAAGATCAATGAAAACAAAGGTTTTTAGAGTTTGCTCTGAGGAATACAGCACCATAATTTAAAACAAAGTGAAATATGATTTGAGCACAATCTATTCTTCACTGGTTACAGGAGTTCACCTACAGAAAGTTTTTCAAAGTAGAAAAGTCAAATGTGACCAGGTGTTTGGGACAGTCTAACTAATGAAGTCTTTTTCCATATGCTTCCTTTTCCCAGTAGAAAGAGTATTTCAGTAGAAAGAGTACATAACTTAGTTCTCCTTATGAAACACTGCAGGCAAGAAAGAAACTGTGGCTAGTTGCTTCCTAGCAAAGTATTGAATGTCTGAGTTCCTCCTGCCTTTTCGTCACTGGCAGCAGTAATATGCATCTTCATCCTCCATCTAGTGGCTCATTTTCAAGAAATCTGAGACTTCTTTCCAATTCCTGTGAAACTGGCCAATATGCTTAGCAGTTTAGAGTGTTGTGACGAACAGACTGTTGGCAAGATGACAAATGGACAGCACAATCACCCCAACAATCAAGTATTTGAAATATGTAAGTAGTAGTAGCACAAGGCACTTTCCTCTTCTCAGCCCCTAGAACACCTGCATAACCTCCAAAGGAACTGACTGGATCCCTCAAATTTATATATATATGTGCATGTGTGTGTACATATAAATATATATACACATAACTATACACACACTGGAGGGACAACATGCAAATACTTTGTGGGGATTTTTTTTTGCTTTAATTCCCTGTGTTCAAGCATAAAGAAGAGAAAAAACACACAATTTTTAGAACAGCACTTTATCACCCTTTCCACTCCTCATGAAGAAAGATTACTTTTAAAGGCAGAGACAATGACAAGATGTGTCAAGTGGATGGCTCATTGCTGTCATTACAGATCTGTACATTTTCTATTGCTTTGTGTCACCTAGTAGATACCTTTTACCTCAGCTATAAGTTCATTAAAGTTTGATGGTACAAAATCAAACACAAGGCAACGCTACACTGAAATTTACTTGCTGTGTGTGTTTGCCTGCCATACTAATTAAGAGAATAATTTTCAGTCTTTTCTTTTTCTCCTGTTGGTGAAAAATAAGTTCAGACGTCCTGGCAGAGAATAAGCATAAGATGTATGTAACTTAAAGAGGAATGAATGCTCTGCATTACAATAGTAAAATGAATAATTCTTGCATAGGATTAAATGCCAAAGAAATTTGCCAGTTGGCAGCATCTGAGGGTCTGATGTGCCTGCTATTAAAGTTAACACACAGGAGTCTCTCATTTTACTTTTCTGAAAGCTACAGCTAAACAGCAACTAGTTACATGGAAACATTAAAAACCCCAAACTTGTTACATAAAAATAGTAACTATAATAATAAAGAATAACTTTGAAGAAGACTGGTAATATTCTGAAGAATTTAAAATTTCCTATCAAATTATTCTAATGTTACCATTGTTAGTGATGGTGGTGTATATCACAATAATTTCTTCCATTTGTTTTCATATTTTAAGACATAGAACCCATTATTTTTTTCTTCATCAACTTTTGTTTTTGCTAAGAAGCCTGCAGCAGATAAGGAAACCAGCTAAGAGTTTTAAACACAAAAAGGTTCACTGATAATATAGGCAAAATCATTGTATTTATACTTCCTGTAAGGTAGTGGATCCCACTGTTTCTTCTAAACCATGGTAAAAATTTCTCCCATGGTAAAAATTTCTCACTACGTTTTCTCCTCCACGGTTTCATGAAATGTCAGCTCAGTTTACCCTTAAGTGGCTTGATGGAGCTAGATTCATTTTGTCACCTAACTAAAGGAGCAGAAGTTGTCTTGTAGAGACTCTCCCTGATGCACCAAATACAGGAATCAGATTGAAGGAGGTAGCTTGTTTTACTGAGTGAAAACTATGGAGTACAGAGTTTTTAATTTGTCATCGTCTGAATTCAGATGGAAATCGCTAATTAGCTGAAATTGCAACTAATTCAATCTAAGTAAATTAATAAACAACTACACTGTTGAATGTTGGTGGCTCTATATTGAGGAATGGTAGTATAGACTTCAACGTGGAGAGTTTAAGTCAGCATTTATCTTATCATCACGATGTTATCCGAGCTATTAAAGTCATTTCCTCATGCTGGACAAGAAAGTACTGTAGGACTTTGGATCATAACAGGCTACAGTGGGTGCCATTTGACTTTCTGATGTTTACTGTTGCAGTTACAGCAAAAAAGGTTCCTCAGTAAAGGTTGAGCATAATGACCAAACAAAAGGTTTTGCAGGAGAACATCCTAAATAAAGTGGAATACAGTTTGATTCTGCAAAAAAAAATATGATGTGCTTATCTCAAAACACTGTATTTGATAAAAAATAATCTATTTTCTAAAGTTAAAGGGATGATGAAATTAAAATGTAATTTTTTAACCAAACATTTTATAGTTTTATTTTTATATTGGGCAATAAACACAAAGTGATTCATCTCATTATCACATTCTGACTGAGGCTGGTCCAAATATAAAGGTCCCTGAGAAGAAGGCTCAAAAATGTAGCCTATAATCACTTGTTTCCTCTCATAGTACTATCTGAAGTTGGGAGCTAAGCCAACATTCTCAAAAATATCAAAAATATGTAAGAAACCTAGCACAGCTGACTTTCATGAAAAATTCAATGGACTCAGATCCGTAAATACTTCTCTCTAGAATCTTCTGATTTAAAGAATTACACTTTAATAAGAGAAAATAAAAGTAATGAACAGGAAATAGGACCAATGTCTATGACCAGTCTGGAGCTGGCTTTAAAGCTCAGTTGAAATCTGTGCTTTTTTCTAATTTTGTTGTTAATCTAGTCTGCCAAGAAATGCCAGAGAACATTTTGCTCTTAGGGTTTTCCATCTCTATTGCTACTTACAAAAAAGCTATAATGATTAATAAGTATATCTGAATTCTCTGTTTGCATATTTCAAATGGTATTTTAATAGCCTATTTTTCACTGTTCTTAATAGAAAGAAAGTTTTTCAAGTATTTGAATTGTATGCAAGGCTTTCACTTAAAGAAGTGCTCACTGCAGTTACATCTCTTACACTGAATTTTTCATATTGACAGCATTTTCCTTCATTTGTAAATGAGTCCAATGAAGGAAAGCTAGCTGCAAAAGCATCATCTTAATTTGTAATAATGGAAAGCAAAACAGTCACTTTCTGTCTACCCTATCCTTCTTCCATTCCCCAAATTGCAAAAGTTACATTAATATGGCAAATTTATTACATCTGAAAGCATCATTATGTAAATATGCTGCATATCTATTATAAAAGCATTTACTATACAACATTACAGAGACAGGAATGTTTTTTGTGATGCTGTTGACTCTATATACTGAAAACAAGAAAGAGTTCACCTGGTTAGACATTATTCTGACTACAAAAATTATGTGCTATTAAGAAATTGACAGTACAAATACAACTGTTGCAGTGTTTAGGCTTTTAACAATACTGCAACTCTAGGAGAAAAGTTCAGATTGCAGCTCTCAGAAGTTCCTTTCTAATCCAAGCATCTGGGCAGATAAGAGGAATAAAAGGAAATACGCAGACACTGGATCAGTTGTTCAAACACTGAAGAAATAATGATTTTGCTAGAAAAAGTTGTAGTTCAAGACTATTGTAAATGTTTGAATTGTCAAGGTGGAAAGGCAGAAGAATGAGGAGATGGCTTGCATAAACAAGGTACAGATGAGAAGTACAGCTCTGTTATGCCAAAAAACTGAGGATCATCTGAAAGGGCAAGATTACACAGCTACTTCATAACTGCCTGCCTTTTATCTGTAGACAAAAAAATCAAGTTGATGGGAAACTAAATTAACTGGACAAATAGTCCACTACTGCAGGTCAGCAGTCTATATTGTCTTACCTCAATAAAACAGGACATTTGCAGATTATGCTCTATTTTGTGTCTGAAACTGTGCAAATTGAAAGACAAACTCCAAAACTATTGGAATATTATCTGCAAGAACTGATTTTAAAGGATGAGGCAAATTATGCAGCATTAGTCTAAGCAGCTGTCAAGAAACAGCGAACAAACTTAAATGAAACGGGCATTCTGTTTTTGTGTATGAAGGTAGATGTATACAGAGAAGCACACAAATATTGGTCCAGAAAAGAGCAAATTGAGATGCGGCCAAGCAAATAAGAACACTTCTGTATTGCCTTTAGCAATATTTCTAACACACTTATACTTCTGAATACCCAATGAGAAGAACACTAACTGTCTTGCCATATTATAATTTTAGGATACCCACTTAAAAGTAAAGTAAGAACTCTTTGCATAAGCATAACTTCCTTAATAAGAATCTGTTTTTACTTCAGTTAGCACTATTTGGTTTGTGCATTGTTAGAAAATCTGTATCTTTGACAAGCTAAATCTCAGGATAATGTCAAGGATACCTCAGTCTGAAGTCCTGATCTTTCACTAAGTTTTTACATTTCTCCAGACTTTCTCATTGGGGACTTAAGGGCCAGTTCATTACTTGAACTAGGTGATGGCTTCCACTAAAATACTGTCAATATTCACTGGGATGTTCCAGCTATGTAATTAATATTTTACTGAATAGTTCCCCAGTACAGAATCCCATTCTGTGATATTCAGTAAACATAAAACTCCACCAGAAACACCGCACATTTGAGACTTACTATACAATAGATGATCACTTCACTTGAGCATGTAAGTTCAGACACTCTTGAAGCTCAAGAGTATTGCTGTAGTTAAATGACATAATCTCTGCAGGGAAGGTATTTCTGAAAAGCAGGACTAGATTACACACAGTTACTCTTGAAACTGAGGAAAAAATAGTGTTCTATATTGAAAGAAAATCTTATTGGGCAGTAATTTAATTTTTGGAGTTTATTAGAAGGCACAGTTCAGACATCCTAATAAACAGCCATTCTATTCAGAAAATTAGTCTGCTTTTTGTAAAAGGAAGGACTTGAGTGCATGAAACAGTATTCACAGAGGATGAACATGGAGATAATACTGTTCTGATTTTTTTGACCTTTAAAAGCAAGAGACATATTCATTTTTATAGAGTGTAATAACTCTAAGTCATATTCTGCTAGAACCTCTCCAGTGTCACCAGCTCCCCTACAAACATCTATGTTAGGGCCAATGTAAGTTTCCAAGTAAGTTTCTGAATTTTTCTGACCTTAACAGTTTAAATCACAGTGTCAGACACCCCAAGTGGTCCCTGTAGAGAGGGACTCAGGGCTTTGTACTTTCAAGCTCTCCCAGCTGGCAAGGATAACCCCTTTATTCAAAAGAAGTCACACTTTTAGCTATTATCTACAGATATGTGGATCTCTGAGGCCCCAGTAAGTGCTCTGCACTCCTTCTCTCCGAACCCATTTTTTTTCTTGTGGCTGAGTATAAATTATAAAATATGATTCACTGTGTTTTTATGTAAGTGCACATGCACATTGCCTGTTTTCTAGTTTTTAGCCTTGTTTGACTGCAAGTGAAGCATAAATTTTGTGTCAAGATTTCTTTAGTTGAAAGTTTGTCTTTTTTTAAGATTAAGTGACTCATAAAAATGTTAGATATTGTAAACAAAATAACAGAAAAGGGTTATTTTAAAATATGTATAACTTAATAGCCTGATCATTGGCCTTCAAAGCATGTCCAAATTTTTCATTGTTGCTTGGTGTCAATTTAAAAATATTTTTGCTATACAGAATAAAGAAAGAACAAATATTTTAGCATATAACAGGAATCTGCTTGTAACCTTCACTATGCAGCTGCTTTTTATCAAAGAATTTTTTGATGACCTGTAACTCAAAAAACAGCTTGACAGATTTAAATTCATAATTTTCAGGAAATATACACATTTGGGTGCCACCCTGCAACAAATCCATTACCACTGCACAGACTATAATCTACATAAACCATACAAACCTTCATCGCTGGAATTAGCTCTTGCTAATCCCTCTTTACTTCTCTCTGCCGTCTTTCCCTTCCCTACGGCATCAAGCATAAATTACTTGCTTTCATATTTTAAGTCCTTATGACCTATCTCTGCCCAACCTTTTGCCTCTTATGCGATATAAAGACATTGACTCCTACCTACAGTTTTGCTAGCAGTGCCTGTACATGTATTTGGTGATATATAGCTCTTTTTCAACAACCATCTTCCTTCCTTTTCCCAAACCACTTTGGGGGAATGGACAACATATTCTTTTTATTCTGACATTCCATACCTGAAAAATGACTAAATTATTTTTCTTAAAATCCCTTAAATCTGGTCTATGCTTTAGAGCCCATAATGGGTAGGGGAATGAAGTGTTATGACTCAGGTGTACCCCTCACATAATTTCACCCATCTTGGATATATGTAATTCTACCTCATCTACTACCGTAGTATATAGCTATGCAGTTTTTCCTGATACATCTCGCTCTCTGTATTTGATTGCTGAAGAGCTAGTTCTCATTAGAACTGGTTAAGGATAATTTTCCCTTTCCTGTTTTTAGAATGTTAAGATTCTAATATGGCAGGTTTTAGAAAATTTCAAATATCCTGAATTTCATCATAGTGTTTAATACTAAAACGAGTATTTGGAGTCTGGTGCTGGATTTGTAAATAATAACATGTCATTCTAGAGTCTCTGACAGACTTTTCTGACAAAAATATGTTACTGAAATGGAGAAATGCCATCCTGGAGTATGAGTTACATATTAAAGTCATTTATCTTCTTCCTAGAAGTCTAAAAATACACTCTCAGTTGGAAGCTGGCAGCCTAAAGAAATCAGGGACATTGGTTGAATCTGACCGCAGACTCTGAAGTGTGATAACTACCCACACCTGTCTTCCTACTTACCAACAGGCCTTTTCATTTACACCTCCTTACTTCATATTCCATCTTTATTGAAATCCTAATGTTATGTCTCTAAACATGAACAAAAAGACAGCTTAACCTATTTTCCTGAAATTAAGTAAAAAAATTAATAAAAAAGAAATTAATCTAACCTAAGAGGAAAAGGTGCCGTCTTCTATTTTGACCTATACCAGCATTTTGGAAATCAAATGTAAACTTTACATTGTTCGTCTTCCCCTTCTTTCTACAGAGAAAACTATTTTCTGAATCCTAAACAATCACTGTGGTTGATGTTTTCCTGTTTTCACTAGGCAAAAGACATGCAGACATACATCAGTCAGACATGATACAGACTTTACATCAAGCTGGTATGTCATGCCAATTTAGGCCTTTATAGCGTTAAAAAAGTGACAACTTATGTCTCTCCAGTAGAATGCAACCATGTAATTTCTCAGTAACACATGTCACCGAAGTATAAATTAGCTATGCTTTTCCTAGTTGAAAATAAGAGAAAATCTTTTCAGTCTTCCTGTGATACAGGTGCTCTTTATTGTGGGTCTAGCAGAAAAGGTTAGAAACACAGTCTTCCGTTTTTTGAGACTCATGCCATTTGTCAGCCTCAATTTCCATGTAACAAGCAATAAGATGAAATGATAAAATGATGTTTCACAGCAAAAGTTTGAAGCAATAAAAAGTTATGTTCATCTGGGAATGTTGCCATCAATTCATGCTTTTTTAGTGTGGAGAAAAATAATTATGCTGAGCTGGCTTTTATCTGAGGTTTAGAATTTGAATTGTAAGAAAGTTTTATATTTATAATTGTTAGCATGTTTTATATTTATAATTGCTATCATTTAGCTGGATTTTAAAAGTGGAATGATAATGGTGAGTAAAAGGTGTAATTAGCCTTTCCCTGGTAGTTACACACAAGTAACACATATAAATCCCTTGTGATTTTGTTTGTGCAATCTGATAACATATCTGAAGGACAGCATTAAATAGCTGAGAAGGGGTAGAGTGTTAATTTCTTAAGTTGCTCTATCTGTTTCCAGGGTCTGACTGTTGGTCTACACACTTAGACTATTATGGACAGTTACACATATATTTGAATGGAGGAGGTACTTTACAATGATGTAAGACAGGAGGGTGAATAAATGTACCAGTATCTGCATGTATATAAACAAAGTGGATTTTCTTTTGCATATTGTGGTGTTGGTTAAGAAAGTCGTTTTTTTCCTGAAAACTGGACCAGTTTTGGGAGCAGCCATGAAGAGATGGGTGGACACAAATTAATATGGTGAGGCAGCCCAGTATCATTCTGGAAACAAATAATATTTTGCTTCATCTTTCTGAAGTGCTGCCAGAAAGATTATTAAATTCTTAGGCTTTTCCTCACTGGGACACCAGTAATCTTGAAATGCTTAATCCTGGATTAATTCTCAAGCTTGTCAACTTTACTGGAGAGTCTCGCATTGTCCTTGATTAGCATTGTAATTATGTTACCATGTCCCAAAGCCACATTTTCCACCTCATTGACATTTCACTGCCAAGTGTTCATCTACTCTGCAAATCCATTGCATATTTCCTTAAATACCTACATTGACACCCTTAGACCATCTAGTTTTTTACACATGCATGCTACATGTACAGAACTGGAACTTAAGCAAATTAAGTTTCAGTGAGCCAAGTTTCACACTCAGTAACATGCATAAATCCAGAATATCATGTTGTTTCTTCCCCAGTCTCTAATCTGTTTTTATACTATGGGTCTAGCAATTTCAATCTTTAGATCAGTTCAGAAAGCAAACATGACTGAATTCATACTAGGTTCTATGAAAGAAGTAAGGATCGTCAGAGTCTTCAGAAGCAAAAAATAGTATCAATACCTGAGTGCTGAACTTAAAGGATGCATGGGAATTCTAGCTTTTCTGTATCACAAGCTCAGCAGTCCCTACAGTTCACACTCTTGTGCAGAAAGACATATATGCTTTCTAAGACAACGGGTTTTTGGTTTTGGCTTAGTGTTAAACCGCCTAAGCAACTTTTAACTGATTTTTGTTTATTTTGCATTTGGTGGGAACTCTCCTGTTGCTGATTTCTCATGTCAATTAAATTAATTGCTATGCAACAACTGTCCAGCTGTTCTACCAAATGACCTCTGGGCTTTATTTTTTAGAGTGCTGAACAAGCAAACCTACAAAACAAAATGAGTGGGAGATGAGGATGTTCAACACTGGAAAAAACAGGAGAGAAGTCATCTTACCACCAGGCTGCCTACTCATAAAAGATGAATCATACAAAATTCGCAACTAGTTATAAGCTTCTTTGTAATTATTCCCATATATATTGTTCTTGTTTAAAAAAAATCCCCAAAACTCCAATATTTGAATTGCTCATGAACTGCGTTCATTGTGTATACTTGTTCTTTTTATTGCAGCAAGAGCAATGCCTCCACACCTCAGGTGCAGGACAGTAAGAGGGATAGGAACAGGAAGATGTAATTAGAAATAATGTAATTTATTTATTACTGAAATTAGCCTGGTAAGTGGATGCTAACAGATTCAGATGATGGAAGTAGTAACTTTTCATAGTTAAGAATTTATTTTTAATATTTAATATCTTTTTTCTTGCACACTTTTTGAATCTCTGGTATGAAACCTTGCTGTGAAATTTCTCCCCATAAAAAAAACACACTATGGTTATTTTACATGTGTGAACTTGTACCAGATTTAAGATTGATTTCTGACGTAAAACACTACTTGTATATCATTCATGGTAGTTCTAAACTACATGTTTTTCTTGCCTATTTACTTTTCTTAGTTAAAAGACTTTAGTTGCCAATCTGTAATGCCTGTATACAGAAAGCAAAAATATGTGTTGGTGTCTGTCTTATTTAATGATGTGAGTATAAAGGTTATGGCCAAGCATTTTTTTAATTATAGGCTCTCTTTTAATGTGTTGTCTTCACATGCTTTCTCCATGCAATATATAAATCTGCACACAGTGTGACTGAACTAACTTTAAAAATTCTATGCCACACCATTTGAGAGATATAGATCCTCATTTGTCAGGACCGACAAATTTATCAAATGTGATTCACAGCTTTGTTGTCTAGTTATAGTACTTCAAAAACAATTCCTTCTATCTAACTGAAAATTATCTCAAAGTTTTCTAAAAGGAAAGTGTTTTCATGAATATTCATTGATTAGCGTGAAAATTTGAAGTTGGAGCAGTGTATAGGCAATGTTTTTAAAATAGTCAGGGGCAGAATTATCTGTATTGCACTTGAGTAGGCAATTGCCTACTGATGAAAATTAATCTGAAAAATTAATTTGGCAAGGTTCAGATCTGGAAATTCCCATACTTAGTGAATCAAAAGCTGGATCTAAAATGCACATCAAAAAAGCTTATCACCAATCATGAAAACACATGAGAAGCCTTGAAAAGAGTTGAGTGAGGAAAACTGGCATAGAAGGCCTCTGAAGGGTAACTTGAATGTCAGCTTTGATCAATGTTGACAAATTTGTTCATTTAGCCCTTTTCTGCTATGACTCAAAAGTTTTGGAAGGGCCTTAGGGGGGGATATATTTTGTGGGAGCAGGAGTAAAACGATGATAATACAAAATGTGAACATTTATCACCTAACGTTGCTTGAAAATTAACTACCTTATAGATACATTAGGAGTAGAAAATGCCAGCTTGCACACTGTTACCCATTTTTTTCTAGACTTTTGAGATTTTACCTAAATCTGAGCTGTGAAGTGTTTAGGTAAAAAAATGAAGTGGGGAGCTCACGTGACCTTAGGCCATCAAACACAGAGCATACCTGTGCTGATCACTTTAGATGACTTTTCTATGGGAAATAAATAAATGAAACCTTAAAGTGCTGACCTCTAAAATGAGAATCCACAAAGAGTGTTAGGAGTTTTTTGTTTGTTTGTTTGTTTTGAAAGCTGGAAATAATAGCTTTGCTCTCAGAAGAAGAAGAAAACAATCTAGTTTCCTAAAGAAGACAATAGTTCTATCAGTAAAGTAGGGCTCTTTTATTTACATTGATACAAACTGATGCAATGAAAGTGGTTGTCCACTGGGTGATTTTTTGTACAAGCTCATGAGAGACAGTCATTGTCCCCCCCCCCAAAAAAATTTAAAAAGTAGTCTAATGCATTTAAAAATGGCCTTATGTCTGTGGCAATCTACTGATAGAAAGGGAGAAGACTCAGCGATCCTGTAAGTTTCTTTCTGTCACAGGGTCAGATCTGGAAACTGAATCCATATCTCCTGAGACTTACCCCAGGACTTTTCTTCCTGAACACTTGTAGTAGCTGGGAACCAAATTCTAAATTCTTCTACTCATTTTTCTGGCAATAGCTCCATGTTTTCATTTGGATTATTGACCGCTCTGCTGCAAAAAGTGATTGAAAGTATTGCTTTCAGCTTACTGACAAAACATTATCATAGACTATGCAAGAAAAAAAAAGTAATGAACAGCAGTCCGTTCTGTGTTAAAAATAATGAAATGTGTTAGTATCCTATAAGCATTATATTCGTGATAAAGAACAATAATTGTGCATTTCAGCAGCTCTTTATGCAATTATTACAAAGAGTTGACATATTCTGCATGACTCATATCCCAACGTGAATTTCAGGGCAAAGTAGATGCCTTTGCTGGCTGTGTTGTTGGACAGTACAAGAGCAGGTTGTCTTAACACTCTTTGCGCTATTCTTGGTTTCTGAGAGAATGAAAGATACAGTGTGTAGAGCTGCAGGCTCACAGTCTTCCTTTATCACTAAATTCAAAGGCAATGCGTGGATTAAATCCGATCTGAGGTTCTCACCCTTGGTACCTGCCTAAGTTATGTTGTAGCTGTGAGCTTGCCTGGCCATGGGCCTTGTTGCCTCCAGGCCGCCGCCTCAACCACCCAGTCACCACAACTTCACCTGGTCATTGCCCACCCGTGCCCCAGCCAGAAACAGTCCTGACCCTGACCCTCTTCAGCTCACTGGGACACAGGGGGGCTGCACCCCTCTGGGGAGGGGATTATTGTACTCAGAATGCTAGAATTGTCTATACATACATATATTTGTGTATTATTTGTTTTGAAGCATCGTTAATGGATCTGTAGAATGGCCAGCCAGCGGTGCTAGAAACAACGTTCTATCACGTAGATCTGGTGCAGCAGCTACCCTGCATATATTCTTTTAAAATAAAGTTATTTTAAGTAATTCTCTGACTCATATGCTGCCCTGATAAATGGGAAAGCAGAAGAAAGATGTTATTCTGCAGTGTTTTATATAAATTGGTAGCTTTTTCTGGCTTTTGCATCCTGTCATCCTTGCACTACACTTTGGTTCAAGGGCCTGCATCTGTCCTGGTGTTATATATAAAAGCAATTGTCAGAGAAATCAGTAAAAATGAATGGGTCAAAATATATTCAAGCACTGTAGAAAACCATGGCTCTGGGGATGGCAACATGCAATGTCAATGAATTTGATAGGAAATTAGCATGTTCTTTCATGATGGTAACTTAGATGATTAAAGAAAATGAGCATTTTCTTACTGCACACAGTGCAGTTGCATTAAGCCGAGTAATCAATTGCTATTTAAAGTGACTGATGTACTAAATCACTTCTGCAGGGACATTCAGAATGAACAGATTTTTAAAGATACAAAATAGATCTTGCTGCTGAAGTTTTTCCTAGTCCCTTTTCCCTGCTTTTTTCAGCCTTAATCTTTTTTTTCAGCCTCAAAAATAGCCAAAGACAGACATGCTTACCTTCCCCAGATCTTCTGGAGAGCCCAGAAGGAGGGAGTTTCATCATTGTGTGTGTACATAATGTGCACACACGGACACACACACTCACAGGCTCCATGAATTCTCATCTGACAGCCTGATTTTCACAAACTGCCACTTACCCAGCCACTCCCATTAACTGTAGGAGGCTTTGTCCACCATTCAGGCCAACTGAACAAAATTCACACCTTTGTGGCTTTTCACGGGAAAAGGGGCTCATTTTGAGAGTCTCCAGCTAAGCAGCAGATTCTGGGATGTTTTCCTCTGAACTTCCAAACCTGTCTGAGGTTTAGATGTCAGCCATTACAGCCCCAAAGCCCCTGTTTATCAGCACAAAGACATGAGCTTGGAGAGCTGGTTAAAACTTGTTCTTCAGTTCCAGTGATCTGCACAGCTCCTGTGCAACTCAGTTCTGCGAGTAGTGCATTAATGTCTGTGATTGTGCTTCTCCCACCATCAGATCCAGCAGGCTGAGTAAAACCTTTTTATTTTAAACCCTGAAAACCTATTAAAACAACCCAGGGCCTTGCAACACAATAATCTGGGTATTGTCCAGGACAAGTGTCTGTGTACAGGCAGACGTGAGATTTCCTTGCCCATGGTCTAAGCTGGCAGGCAGTGAGTCTGCCTGTTTAGGGTAACAGATGGCTGCTGTGCTCTGCCAAAGTAGTACACACCCTCTCCTAGCTGTTACATAAAAAACAAAACAAAACAAAAAAATAGCTCCCCCATGTAATATATATGGTTTGTATTTAGTTATGAGACTTTAGTCCCATTTTATGTCCTTAATTTACTATGCAATGCCCAAAAAAGTGCGTTTGTACTACATATCAGTTTAAATAATTAATTCTTTTTATATTTTATATATCTATATATCTAGATATATAAAATTTAACCCTTATGGCAAGAAATTTGAAAACATGCTTTATCTGCAGTGTCCTTCCTAGGAGCAAGGAATGAGATGTATAGGAATGAAATATTAAAATAAGACTTAGTTAAAAGGAAAAATTGGTTCATGACCAGTAGAGCAAATAAGGTCTATAGTACAGGGGGATGGCAAGTGTGTACTAAAAGTAAGGGGGAACTTAGTTACAAAAAAAAACCAAAAAAACCAGAACCTAATGAAACCAATCACTTTGGTCACCAAAGCAAAGGCTACAACATAACATGGAGAAAAACTAGTTTATCACAGGCCTGATTCCTGTTCTCATTATAAGCAAAGGGGATTTGTCACTACCTTGAAGCACAGCTACAGTTTTATGTTACTGCAACCTCAGCCCTTTTGTTGCCAGACTCTCAGCTAAAGTATTAGGCACATTCCTACATTGCTGTCCAAGACATTGATGATACTCTAGGGTTTTCGTATGACCCTTTTTGGTCACCTCACAACCTTACATTGTAGCTTTGAAATCTCACATCAAAGGATACAAAATGTCATACAAAGTCTCAATTAAAAGCAGACTACATATGGCTAGAATTACTGTATCTACAATCAGAGATAAGAGGCAAAGAAATCAAACACCAGTTCTTCCACAGTCTTATACTCCAGAGGGATTTTATATGTGGAATCCAGACGTTTATTTTTACATACCATGAGCTTGCATTTGATTGCAATAGTTTGAATGTCAAAGATATTCACAAAAGAGGGAATATGGCCTTTGGTTTAATTTGTTTCAATTTCATGCTGAACACTGAAGGATTGAGGCCTGTGTATAATGTAGGATTCCCCATCCTCCAGTCCAAAGCAAAAGGGGAAAATACAACAAAATAAAACAAGCAAAACAAAAAAAACCCTATGGAATGTCAGTATCAATTCCACACTAATAATGAACTATGAGAAAGTTACTTAGGACATAAAAAACTTCCTGAGTCTGGTAGTTTGGAACATAATAGGTTTCCTCATGTGTTCTGCTTATGTCGTAAAATGCAGTTTTTACGTACTCATGTATTATTTCTCATGGCCAAGAAATTGAAGGAAAGTAATACTTTTCAAAGAGGTAAAATAAAGCAAATTTCCGCCCTTGGCTTTAAGATTTTATATCCTTGAAATTTTTCTGCTCTTGGTAAATTTCTACATAGAATAACGTATCAAATGAAATACTTTCACTTTCTTTTTTTTTTTTTTTTTTATTTTTTTAACAATATTTTTATATAAATAAGGAGGATTTTTAATACTTTAGTTTTTATAAATTGGCATTATCAATCTAACAACTGCATCCTTTAACAATTTTACAAAAGACAGTCATTTACTATACATTATGTGGTGTAATGCCAAAGAGATATTTCTATTCAGTATCTTCTTTTCATGTGAAGAGTTTCTCTTCTTGATACTTAGAGTGTTGAAGTGTCACAATTACACTTTGGTCTGCAGACAAGACCATGCAATAGTATGCTACGTGAAACTAAACTGGGTTTTTCAGGGATCTGTCATCCATACTTGGCTGGCAATCTACATTTTTTTAGACTGAAACTAGATTTTGATGATCACAGCCCATAATCTATCAGGATTTTCTGACATAAAATGCAACAGAGTGAGGTAAAGAAACAAAGAAGCAAGGTCTATGCTTATATCCCAGTGCTAGGCAGTCAATTCATAGAGCATTCTTTAGGTTTAACAAAGTGGATCAGGACCATAAATTACACTTACACTTGTAAAATGCTTGCTTTCTGATCTGTCCCCTGTTTGGACAAGCCTGGCATTCTAGCTCGTAAGCATTGTTTGTTTGCTTCTTTTTTTTTCCTGTAATTGTGTTAAGGTTTTTACTCTGTGATTTGGCAAGCAAGAACTAAATGGCTGGTATGAAGTATAAAGAATGAAAATTGGAGGAAAGGCTGAATCCAAAAGGCCTCAAGATCAATGAGAAGATGAGTACAAAGATAACAGCAATGGCTGAGGGAAAGAAAGTGTGAGAGGAGCATGGAGAGAGCACGAAGCATGGGAGAATAGGCCAGAATAGGCAATCAATATCAGTGTATTCTTTGGACACTCTCAGGCGTTCGCATGCAGCCTGGCTACTTTTGGTTTATTCCTATACCTGGGCATGTCAAAAAATAGAGATAAGTTCAGAAGATAAAATGCTATGTAGGTGACTTTTTAGTAGAAATGGATTTTTAATGTTCTGCTCCAGAAGTCCAGTAATAGCAGCTGCTGAAATACAACCACTTTTCAGAAGACCTAAGGTTTTGACCTTTAGACACCAAGTTAGCCCAGCCAGAATTAACATTATGTCTTCATCTTTGTTTAACTCTGCCATGCCCAGATACTACAGAAACTATGAACAGTGGCTGACAATAGTATGTGTCTCCCATTCTGAAACATTTGGTGTAATTTAAGGATGGAATCAAAAGTTTAAGCAAGTTTCTTTGCCAGCTGCTGATTTAACACAGATGGAGCTTTAAGAAAAAGTTTGGGCTGGAAATTAAAAATACAAGTAATATTTCAAAGGGGAAAGAAAAAGCAAACTCAAGATGTTAAAACTTCCTCTGGATGTGCAGAAATATCTCTCACTGTTTTAGGAGTCAGTCTCAATGTGTTAAGTAAACAAATAATTTATTTCTACTTGCTGCATTACCTACTTCTTTATCAGGACTTTAACAACCAAAAGCTTTAGTGGATGTCTTTCTTTTACTCTTACTAGTTCCGAGTCAGGTAATTCTCAAAAGTTATTTCTCTCTAAATGAAATGTCTAAGACATTAACTACATGAAACAATAAGTTTTTTTTTTCTAAAAAAAAAAAAAAAAAGATTCTATACCTAAGTAGTTATTAGAGGATAAGTGTTTGTACTTATCTAAAAGAAAATGTCAGCTTGTCATTTACTAGGTGGAAGACGTTATAATAGTTCATTCATCTGTAGAAGAACATAATATAGGCAAATGTCAAGATAATCTATATTCCTCCCTAGGAAAAACATTTAGTACTTCAGCCGGAGACTTAGACTTCTTACAGAAGATAAGCAATGTACTTCAGCATCCTATTCCAAAGAGAATGTGCTCCAAAGAAAACCTTGAAGAGGATCTTCACTAGTCTTAGTAAAGGAGAAAAAGAGAAATGATATTTTATTCTTCCTGCTGTTAAATGCACACGGAGACAACGTGAATTTTGCCAAAATGAAGCAACAGATTCAAAAACAAATCTCTTCTACAAACTATCCGTCAGTTAAAAACACATAAGATGATGTATCTCTTCATTAGCCAGAAACTCAATCATGTCTGGGGGAAAAAATAAAAAGGAACGATTTCCTTGTATTCATCAACAGTTTTATTTTGTTCATTCTGTCGTTATGTTTGTTAATTAATTACTTTTCTGCTGGAATAAAGCATTCCATTCCTTTTCAGCATTCCACACATCATTTCCTGCTTTTTTCAGTTTTGCTTCCTAATGGCCATGGCAGTTACTAGAGTGTGTTGTTCTCTGTTGAATTAATTAAAGAAGGCATCACAGAACAATACAAATAGTTCTTGTTTCAAAATACATAAAAGATGAAGTTTAAATGAATAGGCAAGGAGCTGACCACATGGGATAATTTCTCACTGTGCAAAGTTTGCTTCCTTTTATTTTTTTGCCTTTTCCTCTGCTACAGCCACTTGTTATAATCCTGTATTAGGCCTATGAAATTTTAGCAATTACTGCATTAGAGCAGTAGAGTCAGACATCATAAAAGTCATAAGAATGTTATGCCAAACTATTGTTCTAATGTGTTCACACCCTCTAAGACTTCTAGGGTGACAAAGAATGTAATATGCCTGAAAGTAATGCTTTTTTCACTTTTTAAAAGAATCAAGAAGAATTGGGTCCAATCGGTTAAAAAATCCCCCCCCGCCCAATTCCATCTTTTCAACTCCTGAAAACATTATTTTTAGCCGAATAAGGATGGCAAGATAAGATCTGAATTTAAATGAAATAAATTTCTGTAACTTCTTATTTAAACTGAAGAAAGAGTGAAATTGTTAGCAAGACCATCATTTCATTATATACTGACCTGAGTTATATAGTTTATTTGACACAGCATGCTAAAAGAGAAGTTGAATATATGTTACATGGTGTTCTTTGCTCACAAAGGGTGGGGAAAGAAGACAATAGTTTCTCATCGTTGAAGAAGCTGTGGGTAAGTCCCCTGCTGATGTTAGAGAACCCAGCCCTCCAGATTCAAACCAGGAAGAAGTTTTGCTTTGGCATCAGTGCAAATTGTATTGACCTCACATGAAGCAATAATGTAACAGGCCAGAAAAGGATACATCAATATATTGCGAGATCATAGTGGAGTAAAGACTCTGGTCATACTTACAATTTTTTGAACTTAATAATTTTACTGAATTTATACATTTTATAACTGGCAAAAAAATAATTTTTTACCCTAAAAACTCACCAAATCATTTTCAAATACAGGTCTTCTTTCCATTACTTTCCATCCCACAAAATTATTAAGTTTACAATCTAATCCAATGGCATTTTACTTTGGTTGCCTACCTAAAGGACTACAAAGCTCTGCATAAATACTTGCAGAATCCAGTTACTGTCTATACTAAATGTAAGAATTTGCATAAAGTCTTCAGAGACCTGAACTTTATGAGATTGAAAACTGTGATAAAAACTTTAAAGCTTAAGCCCATATTTGGTGAGAATAATTTCAAATAAACTTCCCCAGGAGTATTTTCTTAATAAAACCCACAATTGCCTTAAAGCTCACTCTGGAATACAAGATACAATAAAAACAAGCAAACACAAAATAATGAATAACATGCCGTTACTATGTTAACTCAGCATTTCACTTTTATAAAACTTTTTCTTCCAATCTTTCTCTCCCCTGATCAGTAAATCTCTTATATAAATATTAAAAATTAGTCAATGTTATCCAGGTCAGGAACCTTGACTTTTTTCTGTCTGTGAAGCACTTTGCAAAGTTATGGCTTCTGGAAAATAAAAAGAGCCTAACAGTGACTCTTGCATTCTTGTTTATGGAGTTATATTTTCCTCAATATAATTGCTTCACGTGAGCATAACAAAAACAATAAAAAGCCAATATTCTTGGAGTAAACAATTTAACAGTCTAATTTTTTTAATACTCCAAATATGTTCTTGTTTGAGTTTAACTGTTTTCTTAAAAAGAATAAGACTGAATTTTACTGTTGTACAGGAAAAAATGTTTCTTTGTATAAATTTATTTTGATCAATGAAAACTTTTTGCAGGTCAATATTTTTAATTGCCAGAAAAGCAAAATCCAGATATTCCTAATCTGAGTGGTTTGAAGCTGGTTGACAGCATTTTACTACAACGTTATAAGCCCTTGAAGATGGACATAATGACAAAACATAAACCAGAGCAGCTTAGCTGACATTGCTCTCTAATATATTAATCCATTTATTTATTTGTGCCACGTCTATATTTTTCTATTTAATTTTATGTATTTTTTGTTTACTTGGAGATATGAATTGCTAATTTTGGTGATAAAAAAACTAGCAGAACTTAAAAGGTGATTATATAATGTAAATAGTCAGAATTTTTATTAGGTTGCCAAATACAATAAAAAACAGTCCAGCTTTCTTTGATCTGTGTCTGCAGAGGAGACAGAAGAAAAATATTCTGTCACTAAGTATTTCAGTTTTCCTACAAGGATCTCTAAGAAATCAAATCATACAATAAAAGTCTGAAACTTCACCTAGCAACATAATATGCTCCTGTCATCTCTTATTAATAAGACAAAATTTAAAATATAATTTGTCTATACTTTTGTACCACTTTATTCATAGTCATTCTTTTGTCCTTAAGATTTCTTGTTGAGAAATTTGTGCAATGTTTCTTGCTTTCCATGTGTTTATCAGTATATTTCCTTTCCTAAATAAAAAAAAATCTCCAACTTAATAAACAAAAAATATTAGAGAAGACTGTAACATGATACCAAGGAGTGGACATTCTTTTGTATTTGTATATCAGTAGCATTCTTTCATGAGTAAATATTGTATTATATATGTATAGTATGTGAACTTTGTTTCATTGTAAATTTCCTAATGCCTAAATAAGGGCTTCAAATAATAAAGGGATTAGATACTGCTATCATTATAGCAAGTATCATATAAGATTTAATATTGAGTTAATATAAAAGTTATATTTGGTATAAAATATCAAATTATTATTATTAGAATACCTATAAATTAGAAGTTAGTCTTAAGGGCTTTTTTTTTTCCTTGGAATGAAGAATGGATGTGTGAAGTAGGATTGCCGTCATAAATTACTTAGTAATTTATTACAATGAGATCCTAGTCCCTGACTGGGATTCCTGAGCTTTTGGTAACAGAAGTGGCTGGTAGAAGTTGTTACGAAAAATCTGAAGCATCAACATTTTTATTATTCTTTCTGATATATATATGCTTTTTTTAAACCTTAGCACACTACTATAAACAGTGTTATCTTAACACTATTTCCTTAATTTCAGTATAACACAACAATTTTTACCTGTGAATTTTAATGAATTTTGCATTGGTGATAGGAAAAGCAGCTGTGAAGTACGCTACAAACATTATATTGGGAGTCATATGCTGTATTGTAGGTAATTTACTTTCTGGTAAGATCACTCACAACACCAGGGTGTAGTATCATGCTTTTAAATATATAGCATCTTATTGCAGTAGGGGGATAGAAGACAAGGGAATTTTTCTGGCCTTAAAAGATGTTTCTGTATCGTGAAAATTTATCTGCACTGTGGGAGATTTTTTGCCTTGAGTGACAAGGTCAAGTGACTAACATCAGTAAAAGTGAAATAGAAGATATATGTTGGACTAAAGAATCATATGTCATTTCACTGGTGTATGTCAATGCCCCTAACCTGTTTTGTCTCTGTATGAAAACTACAGCTTGTTCTGTGACATCTCCAGAATGTCTACCCAACAGATAGTGCTCAATATGAATGAAGGAAAATTCTTATTACTTCTCCATGCCCCACATATTACCTACTTTTTTCCAACCACTTTTTCAAACTCAGTACAGTCTATCAAGAAGGCCCATAAAACAAGCATGTTCTTCACCTGAGGCATCAGTTTCAGCCAACAATGTCTAAGGCTTAGAGGTTTTCCTTCATAAGATCACAAAGGTATGGCCCTCCCTAACCATCCACATAATTACTTCAAAATATTCTCTCCCTTTCTAAGACCTTTTTCTTTGACCATACCAAACACACTCTTTCCTATTTGTTTCCTGCTGCAAATAGGATCTTCCAATCCTATCTTTTTGATCAAGTGACTCCTGTTCACTTATTGCAATTGGACCTGCATTCCTTTTACCTCATACTTAAACTGTGTCTTTACTTTTAAAGTTCATCAGTGAAAAAAAAAAGTCATTTTAATTAATATCAGCCCTTTCTTGCATGTTTTGTCTTTTCTGTCCATTTTCACCCTTTATCTGCATTTAAGTTGTAAGGCCTTGAATGTAATCATAAACCTAAATTTTGTCCCAGCTTACTAAGCTTTAAGCAAAACACAGTTTAATACCTGGGCTGGGACAGACGATGCTTCCAAAATCCCATAAAGGCTTTAGACCTTGGCTTAGGACAAAACAAATAAGATAAAACAGAAAAAAAAAAAACCCATAACACACAGACCTAGGACTGTAGGAAGATGTTTCCACTTAATTCTTTCAGTGGGAGGCCTATGACACAGTGGTAAACAGTTTTCTTTTAAGTTAGTAGAAGGAATACATAGCCAAATCACTCTAGTAAGTTATGGATGATCCACACATTTGGAAGTGAAACATTTTGTTATCTTTAGTTTTCTTTTCCATTGTTTGGAATCAACAGCCATTGGCCAAGAGAGCCTACAAACCAACTCTTTATTCAACAAGGTAACTGCATACGGATACTCCCTGGAAATACACAGAGCAGCAGTTCTTTTCTTTAGAAATGCCATTCATCTTCTTTGTTTAGATGTTGAAGGCCAGATCAAAACACTCACATGGTGCAGCCCAGCTACATTTGCAAGATATCATTCTTTACTACATTAAGACTAGTCTCTGTGGATCAGTTTAGTTTTAGAGAAAAACGTTAATCTCTATTCAATAGTCTTCATTTAACACAAAATGGCTTCTAACAGTACTCACTGTGTATCAATTTAATTTTGGAAAAATCTTTGCTTGTTTTCAAAACAGCATGACTGCAGTTGGAAGAAGAACTCATATGTAATACTGATGGCTTTTGTGCTGAAGTAAACTTGACAGTGCATAAAGTGACAAAAAAGATTAACATTTTTTGGACGTCGTTATGGGTCAGTTTTGAAGCTACCCAATGAAGTGTTGGAAATGGCATAATCTGCGTCTGTGGGATTTGTCTTCAGTGGGGATCTGAGCTCCAGTTGTGTGAACAGAACTCTTCCCACTAAAATATCCAGGAAGATTCCCATCTAATAAGAACTTTAGAGCACTCTTTCTCTCTTTGGTACAAAATTATTATTTTGTTATTGTTACATTTACTGTTCTTGACTTAATGTGAATGTATTCTGCAACTGTGGGCAAGCTTTAAAAATCATTCCTTTCTGGCCAACTGTACTTTTCTCATAATTTAGTAGTGATTTTACTGTACTCACATCTGGGGAAAAAAAAAAAATCGCTGCTTTTTCTTGGAGAGCTGATGTTAAAATCTCAGTAAAACTTCTAAGTATTTTTGTTGCCTGAAGCAAAAAATTAGATCACAGTGTAAGTTCAATGGCATTCAAAAACAAAACCATTGTAAATGATCTAATCTTCAAATCCACTTGTGGATTCTGGTCATCTGCACTCCTTTTACATTACTGTTTGGAATTTGTTGCTTATGTTCAACTTCCTTTTTAAAGTTTTAAGGCTGATTAAATAAAATACTATATAGAGAGAGTACATATTTGTAGCTAGGGGTCAGAAACCTCACTGCAAAGACTTCTTTCTTATGCACAGGGTGTGACATGCTTCTGCTTCTAGTTCTGAAAACTGGAACTGAAAAAGCAGATAAAGCTTTAGTAATTTCCAGTCTGAAAAGCTTCAGCAAGTGTACAAAAATAATATTGACTCTGTCACCCTTAATATAATATGGTCCTTAACATAATTGTTATCCCTGTTATCCTTAGACTTTATTTATGTTGCCAGCATTCTGAGGGTTAGCTTGACATCAGTAGGAGGAAGAATGACCAACATACATTCTTAGTAATTTGATATTGTTCTATTAACATTGTTTAATTGTTGCTTATATAAAGTTCTATTACACAGGATTTCATGAGGAAGAATAGTAATTTAGAAGTGAGCTTTTTGTATAGATATAAAAAATTGGACCCTAAATTTTCCATTCTATGAGTAGATTGTCTCATCTTCTAATGCCTGCCAACAGCAGTGTGCCCTTGCAAGAAAGGCAACCAGTCACATCCTGGGCTGTTTTAACAAGCCTTGTGGCCAGCAAGTCTAGAGAAATGATCCTTCCTCTCTATTTGGCACTTCTGAGACCAAATCTGGAGTGTTGTATCCAGTATAGAGGTGCCCAGTACAAGAAAATTATTAACATATTGGAGCAAGTCCAGCAAAGGCCCACCACGATGGCTGGGAGCTGGAGCAGAGGACGTATGCAGAGTGGCTGGGAGAACTTCTCTGTTCAACAGGGGAAGAGAAGGTGAAGGGGGAATCTTACTGCTGTCTGTAACTGCCTGCTCAGAGGATACAGAGTGAATGGAGTCAGAGTCTTTTGAAAGTGCACAGCAAATGGACATGAGACAACAACCACAAGTTTGGACATGGAAAATCCAGATTAGATACAAGGATTTTTCTGTGATACCATGACGGGGGACAAACACTGGAACAGGTGCTTAGAGAAGAGGTGGGATTTCTACCTTGGAGGTGTTCAAGACATAACCGGACATGTTTCTGAGCCTTCTGATCAGATTAGCCCTGCTTTGAATTTGCAAGAGGGGGTTGGACTGGATGACCTCTGGAGGTCCTTTCCAACATGAGTTATTCTGTGGTTCTGTCATTCCATGAGCTACATATCTGATAACTGATTTTTGCTGTGAAAGAGCAGCACTTTGTCTACATCTCTATTGGAACTAAAAGTTTGTATCTTCCACCATTTGCTGTCACAGTGCTGTTAGCATATCCAGACTTTTTTTTTTTTTTACTCTTTTGTAATGGGTGGGATTCTGAGTTAAATGAATTAAGAGATTACAGGCATGGTTCTACATCACTGTCTTGATGAATTTATAATTAAATGAGATTATAAAGCTTCTGTCTTCTTCCTTAGACTTTTCAAGACAATAATATTCTTCTTCAAAGACTTTCAAAGGCAGTTTCCAACTCTTTCTTCATATTTTGTTTACTTCTCTTTGAAAGGTCTGCAACTGCATTATTTTCTATTCAAATTTCACTTTGTAGGATTTAATCATAAAAACAGAGAGCTCTTCCCCGTTGTTCATCATCAAGCAACATAAATGACAAACACGCTGCCTCAATACTAATGTGTTCAGCAAGACTTGGAGAGTTCTTTCACAAAGCAGGCAAAAACACATTAAATTAGAAATGCCATTATCCCATATGTCTGTATGTCAAACAATTAAAGCACTGGCAACTGTTCATAACTAGCAACTGAAATGAACTGTTGCTAACATTTTTTTCTGGAAGCAAATAAAGACCAAGAAGAACTACATCACAGGTGTATAAAATGTCAGTGAGGGCTGAAACGTGTACCCAGATTTTGTTTGACTGTGGAAGTCAGGAACCTAGACGGGCATCTAAGCACTATGGTTAATTTTCAGATTTTGGTGGTGTTTTAAACTACCGCTTTGTTTTAAGCTGTGCTAATATATGTTGTATATTCTAAACTACAGTCTATGTAAGTAACTTGCTTTCAAATAGGGTATCCCATGCTAGATTATCTGCCACAAGCCAAAATTTCTCATTCATATTAGAGAACTACAACAGGTACAGAACTGCATGGTATTTAGATTTCCTTGTGTTAACTACTATGGTTTTTACAACATCTAACATGGCTATTGTTTTTTTCCCATCAGTGCAGATATTTACTGAAACTTTCCAGAATTTTTGACAGTGTTTGAAATTAAGTCTTCACTGATCCTTTTATCCTTAGTTGTTACTAAAAAAGTAACAACTTTATTCTTTCTTTTTAAAACCAGATAGTTATAGTTAATTTAGGTTGGGTTTTTCTGGGTTTGTTGTTGTTGTTGTTGTTGTTTTGGGGTTTTTTTTTAATCATAATTTCATCTATGAAACCATTTTATGCTTATACCAAAAAGGAAAGCCATAATATTTCTTACTTTGAAACTCCTTGACTCCATTTAGTTGAATTCTGGGGCAAAAGCTTAAACAGTTTTGCAACTTAAAAAGATGATGCTAACTTACCAGGTAATTTTTTTAAAATTAAATCCTAGTAAGCACTCTTCTTCTGAGCACTTCATCTAGTTAAATTGTAAATCACAAACTGTGAATATCTCCCACTAGGTTCTCAGTTGCTCAAAGCCTACCCATTAGCAACAGAGCCAGCATAAAAGGTTATATTTCTTGCTACATAAAAGAAATAAACTATCAAGTTATTTTTTAACCAGCAGTGGTATTCAGGGAGGCGATCCTGTAAGGCATGTGCTTAGAGAATGTGAAATTCAGGTCTCTAGGACTGTGTTTTGCAGTTTCTTTCACTGTTACATTAATTTTGTTTGCCTTTGATACTGTGGAATCACTGAAGCTGACATCAAAGCCATCCTTCTTGTCCCCTCAGGAGACTATACCAAAACGAGGGTATCATACTAGAAGGCAATAAGCATAGCATCAGTGATATATTCCCTGAGACAGTGGAAAAATGCTAAATAAATATATGTCTAAAGGGAGAGATAGGCAATTAAATGAGTGAATTATGCATTTCAACACACACTTTTCTTCACTAAAATAAATACGCTGTTGATAACTTTCAGGTGTAATTAAAATTTTATATGTATGGTATTTTAGATCACCTATTCACAGACATTCCTGCTGAAATCATTCTCCCTTTGTACTGATCACTGCAGTTCTATAAGTAGTTCTTCAGTCTTTGCTGTTATTTTTCCTTTTAACTTAACATAGAAAGTTAAAGTGGAAGTTCCATTTAACATGGTGTTTGACATTTGACATTTACTTTTAATTTGTTTTGGAATGAAGCTTGAAAATTTCAGAATTTTCCAGAAAATGAAAATGAAATGAAAACTATCTTGAAAAGCTAATGTTTCATTTTAATTTGACATTTATCATATCATAGTACATACAAACTAAAAGTGAAAATGCAGGGTCATTCTCAGACCTAATATCAACTCATTTAATTCCAAGAATCAGAAAAATTCTCTTTTTCTGTGAAACTTCTGAGTACAACCAGTACAGTTTTCAATGACACTGCGGTAACCATTTATTCTCCCTAATAGGTGCACAGAAGTAAGTATGCAGGGCTTAGACCCTACACGTGCCATGCATGTATTGATCATATTTCTTAGGTATAAAATATTTCAGTCACAGAAGTAAATATTATGTAGTAGTATTTAATAGTATTTCTGGGTCATGAAATACCAGCTGAGTGATATCTAAAATTACATGCTTAGAACTATTTTCCTATAAAGAACTAACATCAAAGTAAATAAGAATGCATTTGCAGGAGTTGTATATTATGTTGTATCTTTATTGGTCAGGTAGTTGGACTAGATGATCATTGTAAGTCCCTTCCAACTGAAATAGTCTGGTTCTGTTCTATTCTATTCTATTCTATTCTATTCTATTCTATTCTATTCTATTCTATTCTATTCTATTCTATTCTATTCTATTCTATTCTATAGTGACAGTTAAACTGTTTTTTTTCACTGCGTCTTACTCCAGAACAGAAGTTAGCCTTATGAGGACACACTTAGATGTAAAGCCAAGTTTACTCATCATTTTGGTTCATTATTGATGTGTATATATGATGTGTGTGGTGAAGTTTTAGGTTTGTTGAATGTTGAAATATGCACTGATCTTTTTGGTTTACATATGTAAGAGGAAAAGGGCTGCTCTGTTCTTATCCTCCTATCCATGTACCACCAACCACAGTCAAAGATGGCACATTGAGGTAGTTTAATTCAGCATTTCTAGTTTTTAGCTTTGTTCTAGTTCTGTTAAGCTTGCAAAAGCTATTGAAATGGCACTGCAGGGCTATTTAATTATGGGCTGTGAAAATTCACTTGCCAGTCAATAATGTAATGGCGGAATGATATATAAGGTATTATAAGGCATAGTTTTCCGTCTGTGAGACTGCAGAGGAGCACTGCAAGCATGGAGAAAACCAGCAGAAAGATAATAAATGAAGGCATTTGTGCATATTACAGCTGCTAAACAAGGGTCGGGGATAGAATTAAATAACAAGAAAAATATTTGTGTTTACAGATCATTATTTTTAAGACACGTGGAAATGGGTCATCATCATTTGTGTTCCATTTTACCAGTGATTTCTGTGGTAAAAAAAAAAAAAAAAAAAAAAGTGTTATATAATACAATAGTAACTTTTTCTTGGATATCACAATAGGAAGAGTTTTGGGTTTTTTTAAATGAAGGCTAATTTCTGCCAGTGATTGTTGCTAGCAATGGTAGTAGAAGTTGCTTCTCTCTCCTCCTTCAGAGGAATTCTTGGAGTTCATATAACTAGTTGTGTCCTAAGGGAATGATCTGAACAACCTCTATGAATTACATGAAAATAAATGTGTCTAACATTGGATTACTATTCCTGCTATGTATTTAGTCTTTATTTAATTAGGTAATTCCTGGGTATCTTTTTTAAAATGATTTTGTACATATTGGAGAAAAAAAAAAAAAAAAGCTTTCAACATTTTTCCTGTGTTAATGGATTTTGGAATGCACTTCTGAATAGCAAAATTTTCATTTATGGTACTTGATAATTCTTTAGTGTCCTTGACATACCTGTGGAGTGTCAGAATAGCAGAAACAGTTCAAAGAAACTAACGCATTCCTGTAAGAGCTCTCTAAATCATATGGAAGCTTTTACTGCTTGCTAGCATGTTTAAGGTTCATCAATGCCATATTATGCCTTTAGGAATGCAATAATATTGCCCTTAGCTTGTTTTTGAACCAGCCTAAGTTTTCTCTTTCTCATTCACTTTATAGTTTCAAGGATTAGGGCTATGTTAAATTATTTAAATGCAGTACTCATCAAAGAAGTATAGGAGATTTTTACACAGTTATTCAGACAACTACCTGACAAAGACAATTTGTTGACAACATTCAGTTTTAATTCAGTGTCAGCTGAGTGTTACCTTTTAATGTCAAATAGTAGGATAATGAGTCAGGAAAAAAAAAATCTTGTACTAAACAGATGAAATATTGATAAAACGGAAGAGAAAAACTAGACATATATTGGCATCAGTTTTTGTTCTTCACTGATGTTTAACTTGATTGTCCAATTAATTTATTATTGGGAATCACAAATTATATGAAAATAACCACCTCCTTACCTCTTCTTTTATTTGTTACCAATAATTCTGACTATGTATGGAAACACACTTGTTAATAAAATTTGTTGCAACTATTCATTGTAATATTGGGAAGGTTTGAAGAAATATTGAGATCTATATGACTTCATTTATGTGCACAACTCTTCTTGTTTAGAGAATACACTTGTTTCTTTGAATATTTGGCTATATTTGCAGTACAAATGAAGGTACATACCTTCACATGCTTTTAAATTCTGCATGTAAAAGTTTTTCAAGTGTTGCAACTGGGTTGTGCTCACTTGAAAGTTATTTTCCCCTCCAGAAAATGTCTCTAGAGTTACTATAACATATTATGCCAACAAAGTTAATGTCCATATTGAAATAAAATTGATAGGGAGATGCTTAGATCAACTAAATACAGTGCATTACAAATAGATATCAAGCTTATACGAGTAGTTTATTTTTTACAGCAGCTTTGTTACAGGTTCACGAACGTCCATTTTATTTTTTCATGAAACCCTAATTATGAACAGATCTCCTAGAAAGCTTAAGCGTTATAATCTCCAAAATTCTGTCCCCACTTTTCAGAGGTCGAAGTTATAGACTAAAGAAAAATCATTCCTTCAGAAAGGCTTTCACTGGAGAATACTGTACTACCGTCTGGGGAGGCCTGAAGGCAGAGTGCGAAAGAACTTTATTTCCAGTAGGAAACTTGATGAGACAGCCTGCTCTTTTCTGCCTCTCAGCAAAGCTGAATATAAAGAGCAAATTTTCTAGCCCTTCCTTCTATTTTCAGTCCATTACTCTCTCATAGAAAATCTGAAATAATGCCAAGGGAATAGAAATAAAGACTGAGGTGTCTTAGACCTGCAGAGAGTTCTCTGCCCTTTAAGGTGCACAAAGGAGTGTCCCTTCCACTTGTTTGGATTTTGGCATCATTAATTTTAAATTCCTGCCTGCACACTGGCCCTCTCCAGCCAAGGATACTCAATGCAGGCTCACCCCTCTAGGTAGTGTGTTTTTGGGCTTTCTTCCATTGCAGTTTGAATGGAAGCTACAACTTCCCTGTCCTTGATAAACACTCCACTTGCTAGATCTTTATGAAAAAGGTGGAGCCATGGATCCCCAAAGCTTTTTTCAAATAAAATCATAATGGGATATTATCCCTTCTCCTCAATGAAATACTACAAAGGAGTTAGTGTGGATAGAGAAGGCAAATTCTCAGTCCCAAGCTGTGTGAGGAAGTAAAGGCAGAGCTGGTACATCGAAAAAGCAGACAGCCACAGAGATAAGGTGAACATTATCCCAGTGGGCTGTTCAAGGATCTTATGCACAATGGACATCCAACTTGTGAGTACCAAATAGTCTCACACAGGACCAATGCTCAGCCAACTAGATGGATATTTTGAGTGTGAGGATGAGCAAAATTTTAGGCAACTATGGAAAATTTTGGGCAAAAAAAGTAAATGACATACCATATAACAAAACTTGAGCTTCTTTTTCAGGATCTTTTGCATTCCATTCTTAATGGCCTGTGTTGTGGTTTAACCC
>VZTL01001854.1:0-21116 GCA_013400535.1 Scopus umbretta
TTGGGGTTAAACCACAACAAATCTTTATTTCTAGGCATCTCCCCAAACCTCCACCTCCCAGCTTATTTCAGACAAATTAGCTTAGCATTTGTCTGTGACCTCTCTGAGATTTCCTGTAAGTTACCTACCTGACAGGTAGAGGTGTCAAAAAATAGTGACATCCCATTGGTGATGTTTAGTCTCCCATTTTATGGCTGACTGCAGTATTTGCTCCTGTTCAAAAAAGAAAACTTTCCTTCTTGCTCATATATTGTTTCATCACTTCTACTTGGGGCACACACATTATTCCAGTGAAGACATATGGGCATCAGAGGGGCAATTGCTTAAATATTATTAATGCAGTAGAAATCCAAAATATGGAACCCACAGCAATGTAATAAGTTACTGGTGGAGCATGGTGAAAATGGCAGATACCTTGAGGACAGGGACACAAAGTGGAAGAGAATGTACAGTTACTTGTAAACACAATGAAATTCACAGTCCAGAAAAATAAATAAATGTCAAAAAGAAAGTTACAATGGCCTGAACTTATTATTACATGTCCCTGAAATGAGTAAAGCTAGAAGGCATATGCTCATAGTGCAGTGAAAATCACATGCTAAGGATAGAATGTGACACTGGTACAAACAGTATTAACAGCTTAGACTTTTAAGCATGTAGTCCTGCAAGCACTGGCACGCAAAATTCTGTTTTTCAATAATTTGTATCTTGTGACTATCTCTCTTTTCAAAACTGAATTTTTTTAATGCTGTAGTGGGAGTGCACTCTTGATTACACAACAAAGAGTCCACACATTGTGAAAATCCCAGTCATGGAAGGTTTGATCACTGTTCATGTCAAGATTTATCAGTCAGCTTTTTGCATGCTGCATTGTTTTACCTAGCAAAAGTATTTATAAAAAATTTTAATTCTTTAAGACCTCTTGTCTCATACTCAGCTGGAATTAGCTGGTTGCTTCATAATGTCTGATATAGGTAATATAGATATACATGATATAAAGCATATATGCATTACTTGCTTCAGAAGCAAGAGTAAAAAAGATCCTAAACCATGAGCAACTGACAAAGCTCTTAAAGACTCAGTGCTGCGCACACGGTAAGTGATTTACTCCTATGAACCACTGCTAAATTTATCATCCTTTTAATGAAAAACTTCCTTGCCTGTAAAACAGTTGACAAGCTTCACTTTCAATCAGGATAATACCTAAAGTTTTATTTTGGATCTTATCAGTGCACATCTTATAGGTTATTTTTCTAGTCATACAGTTGATTTTTCCCATAATTATTTTTATATTAATTGTGATACATAACACCTTGAATCTCTTATTATAAAAGTACTGATTTTTTTTTTTAAAGCAATAATTATAAAGGTATAGACTTATAAGTAATTAATTGCAATTACAATTTAGGATCAAAGACTCCCCAGTAGAAGTCATAAAGTCACTGAACATACTCATTTTCATCAGATTGTATTCCCACTTATTGTATGCAAGCTTGGTGACAGCTGCCATCACTCCAATCCTGCCTACACTGATTCGAAAAGGAAGTGCCAGAAATTAAGTTTTCTAACTTAAAGTTATCCCACCCTCCGAATATTCATATTTATCTCTGAAATCTGTCATTTTTCTGAAAGGTGTTATAATTTATTCTGCCCCTGTCATGTTTATCAAAACACAGCAGATTCCAGAGAAAGAATATTTAACAGCTATCAAGAGATCATATTTTCATTGCTCATTTTACAGTCCAAGTATACTTTCATTTATGGCTGACCAGTTGAACTGAAAAAAGACTAAGGAAAAGAACTGTTAGCTCCTCTCCTTGTCCAGTGTCAGAGCAATTAAGCAAGTCTAATTGACCATGGCATAATTAATTAAATATCTTTTACTGACTCAGGTGTCCTATTTTACAACCAAAGTGCCATAAATTTAAAAAAAAAAAAAGAAATTTCTTTTATTTTTCAAAAGATTAAAGTTAATCTTTCTTAAAAAGAAAAAAGTGAAATATTTTTCTCAGCAACTTAAAACAAACACTGGCTAAAATATGCCAAAGTCTCAAGTCTCAAACTTCTAATCTTTGGAGGATACAGTATTCTACAATGATAAAAGCTGCACGTTGTAAAAAGACAGAAAATGGTGGTACCAAAACTAGAAACATACAAAAATGTAGACCTGCAAACATAGAGACCATTGCTTAAACATTTGGCTGAATCCTTTCAGGTCAATCAATAGCAGATTCATTAAAACCTAAAGATTTGTCTGCAATGGACCTAGACTTAATTCTAAAGAAATCATTGTGTACCATTTAAAACATAAAAGGCATTTAGCGGAATTGCTCTGTATTGCCTTTGGTGTTTGAGATTATTCCACTTTTACATCCAAGTGATTTATAGCTTTTGTTAATGTAGGGGAACAGAGGCCACAAATCCAGGTGCTAGTAAGCTTTTTCTTCCGCCTTTTTGATTGCCATTTCCTGGTTAGAGCTTCATCAGTTTAGCAAACAAAAACAATTCTGTAAAAAAATTGTCAAACTATTTACATTAACAATTAGACTTTACTTTTTTTCTTGTTAATATGACTTTATTTGCCCTAAAAACTAATGGCACTGTGCATACAGTCTGATATATTTTACATAAATCAGACTGCTGAGTTTCTCCTGATAATTAAATGGAATGTAATAGCTTCCTAATTAAGCTTAACCTTCCCAGTCTCCAATAGAAGTAATTTTCATGATTTAATGACCAAATGAAAACAATTTTAGTGTACCATATAAGGAAAAATTTTACATACATAATTGTTGAAATTTTACAAAAAGAAGCTTGAATAAAAAAATATTATTTACCTGTACCAAGTTTTTTTTTCCCTTAAACACAAATTTGGCCTTTATTAAAAACCAGTCATTTCTTGTTGGGATGAATGGCGCTTTGCTTTTGATTTGAATTTTTGTAATATCTTCCTGAATGTTATTTAATCAAGTACATGATTTAGTTACATCTTATTAGTAGATGATTTTGCACTGTGGTTTGATGCACGTTAAAACTCTAACTTGTATTTATTAGTTTGATTGTTTCTTAGATAGTGACACTCATTGAGTTCACAGTTAGTGCAATATATTATATAGGCTTTTGAGCTACTGAATTTTATTTGGTACTCTGCACTTTCTCTGACTGGTTTTGTGTTTGGGCTTTTTTGTTTTTGTTTTTTTTTTTTTTCTTTTCAGCCCTTGTTTTTAACCCCCCAAAGATAACTTTTCTGTAAGCCTTGGTAGTTTTCATACTTTTATTCCTTCTTCCATGACCTCTACTGGTATTTGCCTTGCATTGCACCACATATTTAACTTACTGTACCAACTGACATTGCACAGGGCATGGCAAACACTTACATATTAGTCTTCTGTTATGGAGATTCTTTATGAATTTTCATTCATGAGGTGGCAAAACTGATGACAACTCCCTATTCTGTGTGATGATTCTGTATTACCTGCCCCTCATCTAATTCTTAAGTCATTTTACCCAAATAAGCACTACATATTAAAAACTAATCCTTCCATATATATCATCCCTACTCTTTTTACACTGGTGTAATGCAAAATTCCAATTTTGGCTTTCTAGCAGGTTTCTGAGGAACTACTAATTATGTTCTGATCCCTCACTTTGTACTGCTTAGACTTGCTAAGCAAACACTAGTGCTTCATCCAGTGAAATCCCACAGCGTTGCTGTACTAGGGAGTAGGTAATCCTTGATAGTGTTTCATCAGTGGTGAAGCAAACCACGGATAAAACAGACAAAAAAAGTCTCCTTTATACAACACAGAAAGAACAGAATAGACAGAGATACTGCATGACCTTGAAGAAAAGCCAAAAAATTAGAGATGTAGGTTCTAAGACCTTGCCAGAAAGCAATCTGAAATAAGAAAAAGAAACTGATGTTGGCTGGATGATTCCTGTTTTTAAGAAAGCAACAACTTAATGCTGTTCCTTTAAATTATCTATATGCCAGGTAAATAATCTATTTACTCAGTCTTAAATATTGCTACTTATGCAAGAAGATTTTTCAACCTAACTGACAAGAAAAGAAACTGAGGGTGTACAGGGAGACAGATGGCAGATACAGAAGAAAAAGGAATGGCTAGCTACCGAACAAGGGAGAAGAGATTCATTGCAGAAAAGTAAGATAACAGGACAGCACCAAGATATACATACAGGCATAATATTCCCCATATCAATTGAGATGGCCTAATTCTGTCTTGTTAAAGGCACAGGAAAGTCTTGCAATACATTTCTGAAAATGCAGTGATAATTACACAGTTCCAAGATATTATTCTGTTCACTTATTTAAATTTATAAAATCTACTTCTATAAAAACACCTAGTCTATCAAAAGGCCATAAGAATAGGATTTCAGGAACACTAGGTTCTGTTCTATTACTCATATGCTTTAGATGAGGCATTTCCTTTCTTGGTGCTTTCTTTACCCTGTTTCAAACCTGCCCTTGTGACTTCCAGTTGCCTGCTTTTCACCTAAATTCCAAGATTCAGGGCAACTGCCTCTTCCACATGGTGTACCTCACCCTGAAACACACTAAAATTTTCCATGAGCAAAATCTGGGGGAGCTAAAATAGTGACTTCTTAAAAATCAAAATGAAGTTTTGTTGGAAGGCTACCAATTAGCTCCATCCGCAAGTTGTAATTATCCATCCACATGCAAATTCTCTTTCTGCCCACAGATTTTCTATAGGATCTCTTAAAACTCACTTTATGCAGACTGTTCCTAAAATGGGTGATAGCAATATTGTCTTTTATTACTTCAACTCTTGGTGTCGGATCTGCCTTGCCACGAGGTGATTCCTCAGTATCTCTTCCAGTTGGATTTGGCAGCGTTTGAGGTGATATGAAATAGTAATAATAATCAGCAGATTGAGAATCAAGTACATCAAGTTTAAAGGAAGATACTAACAATTGTTTACGACAGAAAGAAAAATACAATCTCATTTGAAGGAATGATGTATTCGGTTTGCATGGCAACATTTTGATAGTGGGGGGTGGGTTACAGGGGTGGCTTCTGTGAGAAGCTGCTAGAAGCTTCCCCTATGTCTGATAGAGCCAAAGCCAGCTGGCTTCAAGAGACATCTGCCGTGGCCAAGGCCGAGCCCATCAACAATGGTGGCAGCACCTCTGGGATAACATATTTAAGAAGGGGCGGGGAACAAACAACAGGACACAAAATGCAGCTGCAGTGAGGAGTGAGAATTTGAGAGAGGAACATCTATGCAGACACCAAGGTCAGTGAAGAAGGAGGGGGAGGNATACTCTAAGAGTAGTTTGTAAAGAATAAGCAGTATTTTAGTGCTTTAGTGCTTAGGTTACAAAGCTGATTTTGCTTTCTTAATATAAATGGTTGCCACACCTGGAAAAATTGCTGTATGACCCAACAGGCTTCAGCATGTGAGCTTTCAGTCAGTGGAAATTGAAAAAAGAGATCTCAGTTACTGTGTGACAAGATAACACTAGAAGTCACACAAATAGAATTAATACAACAATAACCACAGTAAAAATATAAACATTTTTAACCTTTCAGAAAGCTACTTGAAAACAAATCAAAGTTGTTATTTTTGGATCTTGGCTTAGATTAGCCTTTTTTCTTGCCTGAATTGCAACTGTAGAATTTTCTACTCTGTTCTGCCATGTACACACACACATCTGCTGTGTGTCTGCTAACATATGGTGTTTCACTAATTAATTGCTAGCTATCAGCCAGGCTCCTACTGCTCATATCAAATGTGAGTACCCTCCAGAATGTTTCACAATAATGATCATTTCACAGATTCACTGCAGTAGCCACTGTATGGTCAGAAAACTGTTTTCCATGAGAGAAATGCAGTAAGTATGTCATCATTTAAAATCTGGATCTGTTGTTTTAATATTGCAGATTCACTGTTACATAACAGGAAAACATCAGAATAAGTGCATGCTAATAAATGCCTGCAAATGGAAAAGCTGTAGTAGTTCAGCAACCTGGTTCCTCTGATGAAAGCAAAAGTATGGACAACACTGGGACAAATCAAGTCCAATTAACTTTCAAGAGATCTTTTTAAAAGGGATATGGCTTAGTGCTTGGGTTCTTTTTTTTTTTTTTTTTTTCGTAGTAAATAAGCTACTGAAATGCCCATATTTTATTTATCATTAGACATAAAAGTTATTTCTGCATAAACTTTTTGGTATTGTACAATGTCATATGGCTCTTCCAGTTCTCAATGTGAAGTAGATTTGGTGATGACAGAGTAACTCCCTCCAGCTGTTGGACACCTTCTACTAGTAGTTAGGCACTGAGCAGCAGTTCCAGTTACTTGCTAAGTGACATGTCTGGGTACTCATGTGACAGAGCACAAATATCATATCCCTGTCAAATGTGACATTGGCATACTGGAGGAAGCATGGCCCTCTTTATACCTTCTCAATCATGCATTTTTCAAATCAAGGCACAGGTACAATAATAACAGCCTCAAACACTAGTGAGGGGAAAAAGCAGTTGTGGACTCCGTTCACTGAAATCGGTGAAAGTCCTGTCTCCTGATGTATTTTTTTGAGAACATCTCATATGTGACTCTTGTTTATGTGTTTAGGTGTTCAGGTGTTCATGGCACTTGAGGGCAATTTAATTTCCTCTGAAGGTGATACTCTGTCTGTACTAGTAGCCTAACAAAGGGTCAATGCACATGTCCAGGTATCTGCACACCTATGCACATGCCCAGGGATCTGCATGAGGCCAGCTATCTTATTATATTCAGGTTGTTTTCAACATGAGACATCAAGTAAACCTACAGCTTCATCACAATTTAATTTAACTTTGCATATAAGATTTTGCAGCTCTGTGTAACAGAAGTATCTGTTTGAACTGAACAGGCAGTACAGGATTAATTTTCCTATATGCAAACATTTCAGACAATTGACAAAGTAGCCACTGACAGATAGAAAAAGCAACATATTGGGTTGATAAGGGTTATCAGAAGTAAGTCAAGAATTATATGGTACTAAAGTCTGTCAAGCCATTATTCTATCTAATACCATAGATTGGCATGAAATAAAAGAAACGATTCAGAAGTACTTCAAAGGAAAACACATTCAGAGTTTTAATAAGCAAAGAAAAAAATAACTTGATAAGAAAGAATCTTCCTGACCTCATATTGTATCAATTGTTTTTACTGCTCAATCATAGGAAGTGTGCTATCCCAGACTTGAAGGGCAACGAATAGTAGAAAGTCATGACCACAGGACTGACACATTACGGAACTGTGAAACTATGCGTTGGTGTAATCCAACCCAAAAAAGAACGTCACTGGCATTTGATGAAGTAATTACCCATGGACTCTGGAGCCCAGAACTGTATGAAACTTGCATGTCACAGGGTCAAAATAGAAAGATTTTCCAAAAGTGAAAATTAATTCCAAGATTAAGCCTCCAAAATTGAAGGATTTTTGTCTCTAGGGAAATACCATACTTTTCACAAGAAAAACTATTCAATTCTACTGTCTGCTGCTCAGTGTCTCACTGACATGGATATAGGATAAAGTTAAATCATGAAAAAGACTTGGCATTATCTTTTAATATAAAATATTTATCATTGTGCAAAACAGTCTTTGTGTCTATATCTCGTTATGACAAATTCTAGCTAAATATAAACCTTTACCTGCTTGCAATTGAAGGTTTTATTAATAGAAGCATTACCAAGACTTTAATTGTAGCATCAAGGTTATAATTATGAATACTTTATGACTAAACAGTTTTCAGAGGGATAATAAGATAACCAAAACTATTATTTAATGAAAAGCAGTGAATTACTGACAAGTAGGAGAACTGCCTTTAGAATTGGAATACAGTAATGGAATATAATTAATAAGTCATAATAGTCTCAAAGAAGCTTTGAGATTTGTATTGTTTTCCTTTAAATGATGTAAATCCTTTGGCAGCTAAATAACAGAATACACAGATAAGAAGTGTGACACAAAGAACTGTCACCTTAAGAAAGGGCCTAAGAATTGAATGGAGATGCTGCTTAGACTGTAGGAAGGTGAGCAGGTTCTTTTCCAAAAATGACATTTACTTTGAGTCCAACTGCAGCAAAGACAGTACATTAGGGAGGCTGAAGAAAAAGAATTAAAAAAAGCAACATCAGTCTATGAACTAAGGCCAATTTACTGTGGTAAACCAACAAATGATTATGTAAGGAATGACCAATAATGCCTGCAAGTTCAGAAGAGCAATTTCAGGCAAAACAGCAAATACCAATGAATTGCAGGTCTTTCCTTACCTGCTGATTAAGGCTGGGGTTTTCAAAGACGACTTGGGGTCATAGAGTTAAATGCAAAATCCTAGTGTAAACCCTTTTAGATTGATCCATGAACCTCACTGGTTTTCAAATTTTGACATTGATATCTTGAACAATCTGGGTGTTTGATCTTAGTTCGAGTTTGAGGATTGACACTTACACCCATCTTCCCAGAATCTGCAAATTGTTCAACATATACAATGCATTAATACTACAAGACTAAATGTGAATTCAACCACACCAGTTTTAGAAAGAAACTTCTCAAACACTGTCTATGAAGACTGTTTCCTAGGACTCCAAGGCAGCCATCTCTAAAAAAAATGTTTGATTTGGAAAACCTAACATTTGTTCCTGAGGTCTAGCGCCACCTATTGACATCCCATGAAGAATTTCTATCTAAAATCCTTTCTAGCCTTTGACAAAGAATGGTGTCTTTTATGGTGTCCTGGTTTCAGCTTAATTCAGATTTCATTTTCTTCCCAGTAGCTGCTACAGTGCTGTGTTTTGCATTTAGTTTGAGAATAATGTTGATAATACACTGATGTTTTAGTTGTTGCTAAGCAGTGCTTACACCAGTCAAGGACTTTCCAGCTTCCCATGCTCTGCCAGTTGCACAAGAAGCTGGGAGGGGGCACAGCCAGGACAGCTGGCCCAAACTGGCCACAGGGCTATTCCATACCATATGGCATCACGCTCAGTATAGAAACTGGGGGGAGTTGGCTGGGCGGCTGCAATTGCTGCTCGGGGACTGGCTGGGCATCGGTCAGCGGGTGGTGAGCAATTGCATTGTGCATCACTTGTTTTGTATATTCTTTTAGATGATGATGATGATGGTGATTTTCTCTTTCTTTGCTATCCTATTAAACTGCCTTTATCTCAACCCACAGGTTTTACTTTTTTTCCTTGATTCTCTCCCCTATCTCACCAGGGGTTGGGGGGGCGGGACGAGTGGCTGTGTGGTGCTTAGTTGCCGACCGGGGTTAAACCATGACATATGGCATTGTATGGGTAGTTGATCTGAAACAGATGAGAGACAATATAAGACAAAAATAGATTGGTACTCTGTTTCTATGACTGGCTTGTTAACCCTTGATTATACAACCATGATACTATAGTAAAACATACATGCAACATTGATAAAAAGCACTGGCTGCTATACACACAAATAGCAACAAATGTTCAAGTACACCGCTTTGTTCGTTTTGTTCTCAAAGAGGGAATTGCAACAGAAAAACAAAGTTTTCTTAAACTATTCATTTACTTAGTCTGACAGATATGCAGGTCCCTGGCTAATGGGGGAAATTTTCTATCATTTTTAAAATTCCACTGAAAGGTGGACATCATATTATGAACTGTTATAAATGTGCTTGGTTTACCTTCTTTTTTTAAAAAAAAAAATTTGAGCAGTATTTAAAAAAAATGTAGACTAACCTGTTCTGACTAGGGGACAGTCAGTTTCAAAAACAACGTCATCAACATCTCTTTTGTTAAATGGGCTAATTCTGGAGATATGCAATGCAAGTTCATTTTGTAGCAGCAGAAGCACACTTTCTGACATAGTCTTTATAGAAGGATACCAGGCTTGCCTAAAAAATAACATACCAAGAAAAAAAAAAAAGCTGTTTTTTTCTCTATTTCAAGTAACTAGTTTCAGTGGAGACAGTGAACAGTAAGTGAAGAAAGCCATATTACTCCCCTTGCTGAATATCAGAGGTTAAACTAAGGCAATAAACTACACCTGAAGTTGCCTTGGATTAAGGGGTTATTGGACAGAGAAGTGGACAGTCAGTTCCCTATTACCATAACAATGAGATGAAGAAGTGCTAGGGAAGCAAGCTCTCCTGACAACATCCCGAAGGAGGTAGTCCTGTTAAAAGCATAGCAAAACACTGAATTGCCAAGTGCAAATACAGACCTGGAAATATCCTTTAATAGGTATGACAGCCATCTACCTAGTTATGATTCTTTTTACCTTGACTGAGGATTTGGTTTGGTAGTTTGGTTTATCTGAAGTCTGTTTAGTTTCCAGCAGGACATCACTTTTGCTCATTCTCCCTTGTCAAATAGACACCGATACATGAGCAAAACCACTTAAGTTAATAACCAAAAGAAAAAAAAAAGAAAACCAAACTCACAGGTATGGTATGACACTGCTGTACTTTCAGTAGAGTTTTATTCCATTTGTCCACTTACTTAGGTTTAAATAGTGAAAAAAAAGCCTATAAATCTTCTGGGCAAGCTTCCATTTGCATTTATACTATAGTAATGCCTCCAGAGCAAATGCAAAGTAATCATTCATGGAGGAACAATAATTCAGCCAGAAAGCTCCTCTTCCCTCACCACTGTTGCAGAGACGTATCTTCAATTCTCTCCAAAAAACTTATCCAACTGATGGCTTTGGCATAATGGCAGTTACCAAATACAGTCTGTTTCAGTCAGACAGACTGTAAGGGAAAGAGTTTCAGAGCCCCACTGACTTTGTAAAAACAACTCCTTTCAAATCCATCTAGTCTATATTGAAGTGATGCCATTATAATATCTCATCTAACTGAAATGTGGCAAAAAATACAGCGTAAGAAGAAAGGCTGTCTGAAGTGAACTCAACAGAACTGGTGCTGATTTTCTTAAAAACCTGAACTTTCATGACAGGTACATGTCCTTATGCCCCTTCAGAAAAATCTAACTCATATAGCTGTACTTCCCTGCAAGAGTGCAGAATGAACAGGAGACTAAAGCCTTGCTAACTTTGTAACCTAACTCTACATATTCACACCAGCAAAATTACAGCACTTATACAGTAGCCCCACAAATTGCCCTGCTAAAACATAAACACCATGTTTTTCCAGTTATGGCTTTGAGAAACTTCTAAGAGGAGGGCTACATCAGATTTATTTGTCCAAGATCAACACTATGACTGTGCTGCAAGTACAGAGGCAGACAAATCAAGCCTAATACATGTGTCCCATATTTAATGCAAAAAGCTGGAATATGTGAACACTCCCTAAGGGCTATTGTGCTCCCAGTTTGAGCAGAGGCTCACAAACTGCAGTGCAATGTGTCCATGCTCAAAATACAGTGCAGATGAGCCTTCCCCAAAAGGGAAGGATAATCTTATTCCCTATACAGACAAAAAGAAACATTAACTTAAGGCAGAAATGGATGATGATTTACTTCACAGAAAATGAGAGAAAGCTCAGTCTTGGAAGTCAGTCCTTGTCTGTACTTGGAAAAAACAAACGTCCTCATGGTATTTCAGTTTCCTAGTATATAAACTAGGAAAACCACAATTCTATTACAGGTGTGGATTATCAACTCTACGATACTAACATATGTGAGCTGCTGTGAAATCCCAAAATGGAAATTTTACCATAAGTGCAGGATATTGAATATAATAATTTTTTTCTAGTTACATATGAATTCCATGTGTATTAAAGGAACTGTTTGAGCATCTTTTCCAATACTTATTTATCTAGATGGGTTTGTAGCAAAAGATTACATTCCTTAGTTCCTGGAAATGAAGTATCCCTGCAAAATGCCCACTCATACGCTCTCATTGAACAAGATATATATGCTTTTTGGTATTAATTTGCCAGACAGACCTTAAACACTGAGCGCCTTTTTTTTTTTTTTTGCTAAAAAATAACAAGATTTACATGCAGGTTTCTGAAAAAATATTTTTAGCAATTTACAGATAAGAGGGAAGTGAAAGACCAGGGTAAATCAGATTCCTTTGTTGTAATCTCTATTACTTTCAGAGTGTATTATGTTAATTTAGAAATATAATAACCATATTTAACAAGGCCTCCATTCACTTGTTTAGACTGCTTTAACTCCCCACCAGATAACATTATTAATCTGTTACTATATTCAGGGATTTGGGTTTTTTTATAGCAGGCCATTTTCTCCAAGGAATCAGTCATTATTTGTCAGTATTCCAGAAAATAAGCTCTTACCAAATAGATACCTGTTCACAACAAGTTGTGTTCAAGATATTACAAATCCCTGTAGCAATCCTATTGCAGTCTACTAAGAGAACAATTATGGAGTCCATTAAAATAGCAATCTGAACTTCCAGTGGAACTGACTATTTAGGCAAGCCAACTCACCCCACTAAGAACAAAAGCATATAATTAGTAATGATTAACAAGCAGCAAAAAGACCTGGTAATAGCTGTAATATTTATATGTATATGCTACTTCTAACACCTCATACACACTATTCACCCAAATGAAAATAATTAGAATGCAGACAAGCATACAAATAAAATAAAAATGCTCAGTAAAACAGAAGAATATAGGGCTCCCTACAACACCATGGTTCATAACACCATGGAAAGACACAAAAGCATATATAGACAGAGCAGAGCTCTGAGATATCATGGTTTTCCTTCAACAGAGCAAGGTTTTCCGGTCAACAATGACTAAGTCTTTATAAAAATTAAAATAATATTATCAAACATTCCAACTTAGTTGATAAAACATGGAAATAGGAAGAATTTTCCTCAGACTGCAAAAATGTCTGGCAGTTGTTTATTATTCTCACCATTGCCATTTTGCATGCATCAGCTACATTCTGAGTTTTCTTCTACTAGATTTTAGCTTAAAGCTCAGAAGCAGATGTACTTCAGCAGATCTTACACAGACCTTCATGAGGATTTTTGCAGGCCTTCAGGATCAAACATGAAGGACTTCTATCCTTCTACCCATACATTCCTTAGTATCACAGATTTCAGTAACTCTTAGCATATTTACATATGCAAATCAGCAAGCATAAGGGCAGCATTTTGATATAGCTCAATTAGAATGTACTTTGGTGTTTTCCTCAGTTAGGAAACCTGATAATATCTGGCCCCTAAGACACCCGATTTTGTTCTCAAACTTACTTTTTCTTATCTTAGCAATAAACTATCTCAGTCTTATGTTTTCACAGATGTTCAGCTTGGGATGGAGTTCTTTCCCTGCGTGATTTGATACTTGAGTCTCTGCTGTTTCTGAAAGTCCAACTTCTACCTGTTTCTCAGGCAGCACTGAGATTGTAAGGGTAGTTATGCCGGGTAATTGTATGTAAAGTATGCAGTTCTGAGGTTTAAGAAATAAATGTCTTACTATCTTTGTGACCAAAAGTCTAAGACAATTAATAAATAACAAAGAGACACTCTTTAGTTATCTTCTAAGTATAGCATTTTTCTCCACACTATGCTACCTCCCATCCACTCTCTATTAACATACTTGCTTTCAGAGTACTGGCATAACATAAGCAAAAATGACAAGCGCAAATCTTTTAATTGCAGGTCAGCCAAGTGCTACAATGCACTTCCTGTGGCAGTCAGAGTTTTTATTTTGTTGTAATACATTTCCAGAGCTCCACTGAAAGTCATCAAGGAGAGGGGATCCAGATTTGAAAGCTCCATGCCCAGAAGTTCATCAATATCTTCTGCAAGCAGCAAAGGAAGCCTCCGCTGCATTTGCTGCAGTTGAAGAGAACTTGCAGAAAATGAAAGCTGGAGTGAAATGTGATTATTAACTTCTTTGTACTTCATTCTTTCCTGGCAGTTACATCATCTTACTCTTACACCTCCAATTTCAGCAGAAATGCACATCATCATGCCAGTGATAGATACCTTTATTTAGTTTTTATCTGACATTTTACAGATGCTGAAGGGACACTGAATATTAGAAATTACACAGTGATAGGAAGAGAGCTCAGAAGTCTGAAGCTGCATGGGAGATAGGATAAAAAAGGGTGAATGCAGCACATGACAATTCAGAAAACATAGAAGGCAGAAAGAAAAAGTCAAAAGGAATATGAATGATGGAAAGAAAAAATGTAAGACTCAGCTCATATGAAGTTTCCTGATGTACCTGTTGCTGAAGACAGAAAACCCTGGGAAGCAAACAGTGCTAAAGCCATACTGCCTGGTTACACTACTAGGCAACTCAATTCATACTTTAACACAAGCAAAAGTAAGTTATTGTGGATGTGTTTCAAACAACTTCTCAATTTTATTTGTTTTTCAGGTTCCTGGCTTTCTACTGATCCCAGAAATTGGGGTCACAATCAAATCCAAGTGGAAAAAAAATCCATATTAGAGCACAATAAAATTTGTTTCCAATCATAATTGCCAAGTAAGGTTCAGTAAGTGGATTTTCTCCACTTTTAAACAGAGTTGTAGCTTCTGGATTTAAGCATATTAGCATATAAATTCTATGCCCACGTAAAAAAAAACAAAAAAAACAAAAAAAAACAAACAAAAAAAACCCACCAACAATTATTTTACTAGTCTAACATACCGACTACATTTTGTACAGTTTCAGTGAGCCTATTGGGGAAGTGCAATAGCATAGCTCGCAAATAGTGCATATTTGTGAACATTGCAGAAGACAGCAGAGGCTGTAACTACCCAAGAGCAGCTGAGACTGCTGGCAGAACAGAAGATGATCAAACATACCTATAGAGAGAGCTAAAAGCAAAAAGGCATTGCTAAAAGCACAAGGCACTATTGAAAGGTTTGCAATCTGAGAGGAACTCTGCTTTGAAACTATGTTAGGCAAACCTGACAAGTCATTACAAGAGGGAGGGAAGAATACAGCTCATCAGAAATATCATCCATGATACTACCATTTTACATAGATCAAATGGTTAAAAACAGATCACTTTTCAACTTGAAGATTGAAGGCAAACACATTAATGAGGCTAAAATGTCTTTCTTTAACATTTTTGCAAGAAGGTAGTTCCATTTTCTTAGTTTCAAAAGGATTCTTGTAATAACACTTGCCCAAAATATCACTACTTTTTTTCACCTTTTCTTCAGGCATCTGAATTTTACTTCCATTTCTAGAAAAATAAGGAAGGATGGACTGTATTTGTTTGAAAAACAACCAACCAACAAACATGTGATGCTTTTGTCATATCAAATGATGTAGGAATAATTTGACTTCTATTGACAGCTTGGTTTGGGGTATTAAAACTTCATTAGTCCCTTCTCAGGACAGGAATTAATATCTTCTTGTAAGACAATATTTTTTTTTTTGCAATCAAAACTGTAGAATGTTACTGTGCATAGAAAAGAGCCCAATGCTCATCTCACTTTTTAATGTTACCTCAGCTCCATCACAGAAAGTGGTTGTTGTCTCCATAGATGGATTCAAATATCTAATGACTTGATGAAAATTGGCAAATATGACTAGATAAAGCAACAGTTCAAGATGTGAAGGACTTGATATCATTTGTTACTTTATCAAACAGCATCAAGATGCTTTTTCCATAGTTTACTAGTACCTAACAACATTCAGTTTTAGCTAAAAGTTTATTCTCTATATTTGTATATTGGACTCTAGCTCCTACTTTTACCTGTTGTGTGGGGAACAGTGAATGAGAGAAGATTTAAGGCTGAACTTTGAAAAGCACTGATGCCTTCTGCAAGTCACCATGTGGTAGAACTAGGTCAAAAGTTTTCATTTTTGTTTTTCTCAAGAAATGAAAACCCATTCTGAACTAGAAAACAGTACAGTGGTACAAAGTAATCATATATTGAAAAATTAAATGAGGAGAAAGGAAGACCTGAGTTAGCAAATGTTCTTACATTTGTCTTCTGAACCAAATCCATGTGGGAGAAAAGTGACAGAGCAATTTCATATCAAGAGCAATTTTTAAGCAGGCTACTACCTCCAGCTGTGATGACAGACTTTTACAAATTGAGGACTCTCTTGCAGTTGTAACTAGTCTCCAATTAGATTACAGTTGTTCTGTAAAGGAAACCCAATCCATAGATTCCTCAGTAAAAACACTACAGCTCTGTATCCACAAGTCCATATGTTTTATCCTCTAGGTTTCATATCCATCTTTCACCAGTTGCACTGAGAATTATCTTCATGATGAATGCAAGTATATGCATACTCTTCATCTGGTTGCCATAAATTCTTTCTATTATAATTTTATTAAGCTTTTTCACCTAATTTGCTAGGATTTCTAACTCAGGGTTAGGTTAGAAACAGGAATTATTGGTAAATAGTGTCTACAGCCTCTGATTCTGCCTTAAAAATAAAACAAACAATATCCTATGAAACTCCTCTTCCCTACGTAGTTTTATGCAGTGATCCTTGATTTCTCAGCCTTCTGGAGAATCTAAGCCAAACCTGTACCTTCACTGGAGGTTTGAATTAATTGCTCTCTCTATGTAATGTTCCTTCATCTCTCTAGTTCCTCTTCTCTTCAAAAGACCAAGGGTCATACCTTCCACCAGCCAACTCCTACTTAATAATTAGTGATTCCTCTCCCTCCCTGCCCTCACTCTCTCCGAGAAAAGACAGACAACAAAGCCTGCAAACTAACAGGAAACAATATATCACATAGATTCAAGAACAAATATGTTCATTCTTCATTCCCACTCTGTCTAGCTTTCCCATTCATCTCACCTTCACATTCTTAACTTCTTTAATACACTAGTACAGAACACATTTGTTTTTAAAAGAAGTTATTGCTATTTGTTCACTGACAGTATATAAGCAACATCTGCTGTACAATTTAAGCCTACCCTGCAGAAATTAGTGCATTTCTATTCATATGCATGGGTTCTATTGATTAGAGCTGAATTTTACTACTTGTATTTGCGCTCCTCTGTCACCGACTTGGCTTAGTAAATGGAAAAAGAGTTACAAATAAATCACCTATTGTAAAAAGAATTGAACCAAGTGTCTTGGAAGTGGGGGCTGCAATATATTTGGCACTATATCAAAAAAGAGTTTCCCATCAAGTTTCCCATTTTGTTTTTTGTAACAAAAAATGTAGTGAACACTGCCACAAGGTTGTCTTACACTAGCCTAAAGTGAATTTATTCAATTTGTCACCTAACTATAACAACAGAGCAATGTAAAATGGACTTAGCATACCTGAATATGTCTGGGTTTCGGTTTTTTGTTTTTGCTGTTTGGTTGTTTGTTTGTTGGTTTTTTTTTTTTTAAATGAGGAATTTTACATTTTTAGTGGCAGAGCGCTATGAAACCTAGATCATAATATACACATAGTTGTAACTTCTCTCTACAAAAACAATCTCTGCAATACAGTTTGGGACAGAAGAGGGGATATTAGCATTGCATACAAAATTATTACAGAGTCTTTCAGAACTAGGTCACTTCTAAGTGAACTATGTGTAATATTCCAAGCCAGCACATTTTTCGGAATTTAAACTGCTGTCATCTTATCTCAATAAGTATAAATTAAGGAAGACAAGCTGGCAGAGGGTGAGAACTTAATCATATTTTTTAGCAACTGTCAATTGCCAATAAAAACTCATAGCTGAAATCAAACTTTTAAAAGTTAAGCTTACACCTGCTATGTCACTGGAGTGACCTGAATATGCCATCATGATCTTTTCTCATCCCAGAAGGCCAATAAATGTTATGCTGAAACAAGGAAGGAGACTATCTTTTTTCACACAGCAGTTCCCCATAATTAACTTCAGTGGACCCAGTGACACCACAAGCTTGAATTAAGCTTTCGAAAGTGCCATCACAGCAGCAAGGGGTCAAGAGCTCTTGGCTAGCTCTGCCTGAAGACTAGAGCAGAGCCAAAGGAAAACATGGCTGTGAATGAGCTTTCTAAAGTTGTTTTAAGAGACTTGTACCTATCTACAGAAAGACCTTCAGAAAGAGCTGTTCGGAATTATGATTTTATCCATGGCCACAGTTATGCTACTGGTTCCAGTAGTTTGGTCATTCTATGCAATTCATCCTGTTCTATCAATGGGGACAAATTTGAAGAGACTTAAGCATAGCATGTATAATGCTTGATTAGTGTTTAATATGAAGTAACTCTGAGGGGATATAAAAAGGCAAGTTTGCAGAAAGAAGAGCAAACAGATAGGAGAAGCTGGCTTTCATAACTGTTTCTAATATGATTCTTCAACTGCAAGTAAAGATTATACAGGTAGCTCCTGTATATACTTGGGAATAAAGCTTTAGAAAGATTTGCCGGAGGCACATACCGCTGCCTAAGTAGTTGCTTTTTCCCCAGAAGAAGAGGGTTTAATTACTACGTGATTCACAGTTGTGTAAGCAAGTAAGAGAGAGAACATCATGTGGTTATGTACTCTCTCCTTTCTCACATTTACAATCTAGGGAAAGTATTCCACCAGCATCCTTACACTTTCTTACATCAGAAGCTGCGATTCTACCTTCCCTGTAACCGCAGATATTTCTTTTTCCGTCTGCCCCTTACCTGTGTCACAATTTTAAGTTCAGTGTGAACTCTAGCTATGTCGTTGCCAGTCCCAGTTAGGTCAATCATTTACTCTCCACTGGATATGAGATCGTGTAATACAGTATTTTGTCTTCAAGTATCATTTTCCCTCAACAACTATCAAAACTTGGACTCAGAGTTTGTACCTGAACACAGATTCATTGCCTGGCAAAAAGAAAGAGGAAAGTTCTCCTTGTTTTCCCTTCTATACCATGTTGCATATTCTGTGCAACAAAACCTGGAATAAAAACCTTTTAAAATTGTGTTATTCTGACATGGACCAGAATGCTAGAAAATTTAAGTATTTAGGGAACCTGTTACATAAACTAATATAAAATTTGGTTTGAATTCACCTTAAGCTCCATACTGTCTGTTTTAAGTCACATACACTCAGTAAACAGCATCTCAAACCACCCACAAACTCAAGGTCAAGCTCAGGCAGAACCAGAGCAAAGCAATAAAAATAATCATGTCTCTTCCAGGTGACAGCCTGCCAAATCTTATTTATTCATATGGTCTTGGCATCTACCAGATTTATAAGCATCAAGATTGTCTGAGAACAAAGAGATCAGAGTAGAACCAGAAAAAAGAGCACCAGAGCTGATTTTCCAAGGTTATTACAACCAATACTCAACTAACAGTCTTCACAAAATAAATGTTTCCGTCTGACCAGTTGATATGTAAAAACCCAAACAGCCCATTGTTAAACAACAGCTGAAGAACACTTAAACACAAAAATGAGTTTAAGAAAGCTGAAAATAGTTTGCACAGAATAACTAACCTGGTCATTTTCTCAAATGTTTTTTTTTCCTGTAAAATAGCTAGAGATTACTGTTCAACTAGGAGGGAGGAACTGTAAATGAATGAAGGAATAAATTCCATAATGGTGTTTACTGTGAAGTTATACCTAGAAAAGTTAGTAAAATACAAAATCATTTCTTCACTGAAAAAAAACTTCAGTGATCACAGAGGTCAATGATAGATAGAAATAACAATTCAGATTCAAGATTTACCTGCATTCAGTTCTGTCCTTGCAGAATATAAAAGACCACAAGGACTGTGAATGAAAGGGGAAAGTCTTAACAATTATATATCAGTAAGACAGCAAACACTACTTCTTTAAAAAAAAAATACTTGCTTCATTTTCTTTTAAGAAACTATTGCTAATCACTGATAGATACAGCACCTTGGACACAGTGTCATGTGAGTGCCATGCCTAACGTGGATTAAGTCCAAAATTCAGTCTCAGAAAAGGCAAAAGGCTGCATTATGGAAGTACATATTCACTTTTAAGGCAGCTTAATTACATCCCATAGCCATTTGGAGCAAATATGGCAAATTATGTGCTATTTGGCAACACGAGCTTTAAGCCTTTGTGGGACTTCACAGAGTAAGTTTTGAGCAGATTTAAATCTTAAGAGCAGGGTTCAGGCTTCTCAGCAGTACAGTGCAAAGTGAAGCCTACCTGGGAAAGCATGCTTCTCAGTGAGAAAGCATGCTTCTCAGGAGAGCAGGATTTGATCTTTCCGCTACTATCACACACACAGCTGATTGCTGCTCCAGGAATGGTTGCTTTCCTCTCTGGCAATTACCCTACTGGTAACTGGTTAACTATCTTACTGTCATGAGAAACATTGATATTGTTTCAAAAGAGTCACCAGTTCTAGGTTTCAAAAGAGTCACCAGTAGCTACGGACCAGCTACTGGGGAGACCACACTGTAGGCAGGTGTGTGAACTCAAGTGAACTTCAAGTTGAAGTGGCAAATGAGTAGGACTAGGGGTACCCGGGAAAAGGGCGTTCCCCTGATTATCAACCTGTAGACCCAGAATTAAGCCACTTGTGTAGTGTGTGTTTATGTACATACCACTTCCGTGTGGCCAGCTGTGTTTTGATGGTGTGCCCATGTATGCGTACCTATTGTGAATATACGCCGAGCCTTGCATCTGGCTGGACCTGGGCACACCAAAACCATAGCAGCTTCCCATCTACCAACCTGGGACCAGTCACAGAATCTGCGAAACTCAGCTCTAGCAGAGTGGGAAGGAAGAATCTCTGGGTGATAAGTGTGTTGGATTTGCTTGCCTCTGGCAACAAGGGTGAATGTTACCTAGTTTAGTCAGAGAAACTGAACTGTTAGATGAGATTTTACTGATATTAATCAACTGTAACAATAGCCTTGTAATTTAAGAAATTTATTACTCTGCTAATGCATCTGTATTTAGTAAAATTGTTTTACAGTTATCATTAATTGTATCATTTTATACCAATGTATTCCTTCAAAAACACCATCATCACAATCCATAATCACAATTCATAATCAAAACCAAATCATTACATTTAAAAAGCAACAACAAAAGCTGTTTCTACTCTATGCAAAAACAATTCTTCATTTTTTACTCCATGCAATCTAAATATCTACATCCATTGTGCTTAATTCCTTTAGTAGCATGCTAACTAATTACTTTGTTCAGTGTGTTCAACACAGCAATCTATTGTTTACATCTTTACATAACAGACTAATGGATGGAGTATTATTATGCTCACAAAAAAAAAAAAAA
>VZTL01001854.1:21144-31261 GCA_013400535.1 Scopus umbretta
AAAAAAAAAAAAAAAAAGCAAAACCTGGTGGTAGTTACCACAGTCTTAGATTGTGAAGCAAAATACTTTTTTTAATCAGAGAACAGTTATACTATGTAAATTGTTGCAGAGCTTGTCAACCTAAAGAGGCCCAAAGCATTAAAGTATTGTCCTGGTTTCAGCTGTAAACAGCTGAAACCCGGACAAGTATGTATACTAAAATTCCAATTTGTGGACTAAATGATAATTAATACTTTCAGGTATGTTGGGTCATTTTAAATCACCAAACTCCACACACATCTGTAAGTGATAGAAATGTGTCGGATTCCAGACAGGGGAATAAAACATTTTTAGGAATGAGGAAAAAGAAGATCAATGACGACAAAAAGGCCTCCCCAAACCTGTTCTTTTACTTTTTAGTACTGTAGAATAGGAAAATTTTATTCCACAGTGAGAGTTTGCGCTTTTCACAGGACAAAAACTACAGGTGCATCAACCTCACATCATCAGAGCACAGAGTAAAATATTTCTCATTTTATGATACTGACAGGACAGCAATTGTACAAACTGTTCCGTATGCTAACTTCCACTGTCTTTACTGATGTCACTTGCTGGAGCTACTGAATCTGTCTCAGACTCAACTGCATCCTCTTTAATCTCCATTTTCTACATCCTCCACTGATCTCACTCACATTATTGCTTCTTCACACACTCAAAGGAATCATGCATACACTCTCACCCAACTTAGAGAAATATTTATCTTGGGAAAACCCTTGAAAATGATTAGAATGCCTATATTTAGAGGACTGTTTCTGATATTAGGTGATGAATACAGTAGGTCATATTAGCCTGTTCATCAAACAAATGCAAGACATTGAAATTTCTTCCAGTTAATACAAAAAAATCGTTAAAGAAGTAAGACATAGTTTTCTCCCTCATTTCCACTGCTGTCCCACAACTTGTTATAAATACCAAGAACGAAGCTCATTGAAGACTATCAGGGTTGGATTTATTCTTTTTTTATTTTTTTTTAGAAGCAGCATAGCTGTTGCTATTCCAGCACACCTGTCTTGAGCACTAAACCAAAACTGGGGAATGGTGAGCTTATTTTAAACAAAACCTTAATGTTTATGATGAAAAGGAAAAAGGAAAACCAGAAAAAGTAAAAACAGAGAGGAAAAGGGAAGGCTATGTCATGAAACAAAATAGAATTTATTTCTTTCATACCCTAGACATATTTAAAAATCCCATGTTACATTAGAGGTTAAAATTTAACAAACAGTTTCAGGTTACCCAATAATAGGATTAGATTATTGATATTGATATTAACTAACCTTCAGAAAAGCAATGATACATTTTAATAGAGAGCAGTAAAATCACTGGGATGACCTTATAAGGTGTATATCATACAGAACTAACACCTTGGGTAAGCACTGTTTACTTTTGAAGCCCATACAAGGTTCTTTTTCCAAAGCCAAGGCATAAATAGATTTCATTTCAGAAATGCAAGAATAAATATGTCTATTTATGTTGGTATTCACACTCAAATGCAAGGAAGTATAGTACATACATTAGCAAACATTAGTTCCTACACATTATGCAGGCTTCTCAGTATATATTGAGTGCTATTTCTTTCTTCAGCACGTATTTGCGTACTTAAAAGCCCTTACAAAGGATCTTCCATTTCATTAAATTAGCTTTAATTTCCAAATCATATTGCCTTAAAGCCCTCACCTACCTGAAGCATTATACATCTAATTTCCTTTTCAGTATCCTCTCCTAAATAAGCTATGTCCAGTAATTTGGTCATATTGGACCAGCACCCACACTCTCATATTTATAATTTATGACAAATGGAATAAGCTGCTGAGCCCAGGCTGTATCAAACATCATTTCATGCCTGGTGTCTAGTGACTATTAAGGATAATCAAACTTCTCTATAGCAATCTGATATCATTACTAGTGGTTTCAGAGTTTAGTTTTTCAATGAGCTATCGCCTTTCTCAGAATTGATGTTCTGTACTGGTACCTGTGACAGCATGTTATATTGCTCAACAGTGTGTACATTTCTGAATGTTTATCTTCTCTTTATCAAATATCTGATTTTTGATCTTCAGCAGTGGGATAGTTTTTTCAGTGGCTATATTCTGTTGAATAAAGCTTTTCATCTCAAAAAACTATTTCAGACCCATGTTTGACATTTATTCAAATAAGTAATTTCATCTCAAATCAATCATTTTTATCCCAGTCTTGAAAAGGAAATTACTTTTTGCAAGGGCCCCAATTCTTTAATCTGAGAGCCTTGTTAAATGGGGCAGATAGCTGAATGTCCTAGGCAGGTGGCTGTCTTATTGATTCACCTAAAACAAATTTTAGTTTATGTAGACAAGGAGCTTCAGAAATTACAGTTGAAAAATTCCCTGAAAATGACTAAACATTTCAGGTACCAGATCCTGATTCTATCAGTTTACACAAGACAGAACTCAACCCACAATATGTACTCCTGCCATGTTTAAACTTGGTGTAACAAGCAGAATTTTACCCAAGGTTAGCAGTAGATTCGCTTTTCTGAATTATCTCCCACAGACATAAGAGATTATAAATCAAAAAACCCTGATTTAGGTAATGGAAATATTAAATGACTTGATAATATATAAAGTGTAACACTGGAATGAATGAGCACTCATTGGTAAAGGTCAATAGAGGTATACATCAAAACATTATGGTATTAGCCTAGTAACTTCTAGAGATCTTCGCATCTGAATGCTAAATGGGCTATAGTGATCTACAGCTATACCATAACAAGGGTTACCTCTCCAGACAAAAACTGAAGGGACATTAGTCTGGATACAGCATTAGTTCTTTGACCACATGGCTGGGAAATGTCAGAAAGTTTCTCAGTTACTGCTTGGGTGAATGCCACTGTGAAACAGCAGGCATAAGGAAGACCAAGTCAGCTTAATTGTCCTCACTAAATAAGAGAAACTGAATAAGCCTCTCTGCTGTCCAAACCATTACATTTGTTCATCAGTTCTTTAAGGTTTTAAGTTAGCTATGGAAGGTACAGTAAAACAGGAAGTTACATAGTACGGGCAATTAACCTTCAGTAAAGATCTTTACATGGCCTGCTTTGCAATTCCATCTTCATTCTGCCAAAGGTTAAATATGTAATTAGAAATTAATCCAGCTCTTTGTTAGTTCAGATCTAGGAAGAAAAGTCAGATTGACACAACTGAACAGAATATTCTGTTCAGTCTATGCTAAATAGAGTGCACTTTGCTGGTAAAATTGACCAACCACTGCTATAGGATGAGAAGACAAGTAAAAAGAATTCCTCTTAGCACTGCTGCTGGTTGAATCCCTCAGAACTGATCAAATCCAAAATATTAACTTGCTCAGTATTCCCTGTGAAACCATTTGGACATCCTGTCACAACTGTACATTTTACTTCAAAACATTTTGGATTCCCTTCCTCTCACAAAACATAACACTCCAGACTGCCATCACCATGCTTAGATGCACAAATGAAATTTAGTACATGATTGCCTAGAGCCACAGAAATAATATCCACATGGACTTTTCCTGTATACAGAAAGACGGAGCTAGAGGTTGAAAGAGAGGAATCTTTTCTATTAAGTTTTGGTTATTTGTTTCGCTGTTCTGAATTTTAACAGCCCTAAAGACCTTTCTTTCCTCTTTCCTCACATCAAATATAACACTTTAAATAAAAGTCTAGCAAAGAAAAACAGAATGAAATGCCAGAGCTCTGATAACACTGAAATATTGCATTAGTGTTTTGTATTACAGCTATAGCACAATGAAGCTTCTCTGAATAAAAAAGGCACTTGGAGGCTGTCAGCAAACTTAGCCTTAGCCAGTTTACAGACAGATCCCTTCTAACTTAAGAGAAGGCACCTTACACATATTTAAATGAAATATTTACCTTGAAGAATTAACAAAAGCTAAGACCTATCAGAACAAGTCCTTTCTAAGAAAAACTTATTTGTGATTATTCTAATACCTCTGCCAATCTGAGTTTGGTGTTTGGCAAATAGTTTTGGACAACACAGTGAGGTTGTGGGCTGAAGGAAGAGGGATATAGAAAATGTTATGTCCTTTTCCACAAGGATCATTGTGATTTTCCATTTAGAAAAGACAGATGTGTCTGTCCTTTCATACGACATAAGTTTTATATAAGATGAGTCTTAATTTAATACACTGGGAAAAAAATTTACAAAGATAAATAATGAGACATCAATCGTCCCTGAAACAAAGATACAGCAATTCAGGGTAGGCCTGGACACAGTAGAAAGGTAGGATCATTTTAGGAAAAGAAAAAGCAGGCACAGGAAAACATTTTAATTGGCTTTCAAGGGGTTGTTTTGCTGCAGCAGTCTTTATCCTTTGGTAACCAAAAGCCAGGATGCTGTCTTGGCCACCTTGCTGAGGAACTGACATCACATCCTTAGTTCACTAAGGCCAAAAAAGGGCAGTGGAGAAGCAGGGCAGTGGGGAGATATAGGCCAACTGTGATACTTCCAATAATGCAACAAGGTACAGACCAAAGTCTTCAAATTAATTAATTCAATTTATCAATATTAAACTAATTTTCATTTAGAGGCAGGGAAAGAGCTTGTGGTTATGCAATTTTAATAGCTGAAGTTTTACACTACTTAGTGAGGACTCAATTTCAGTTTTAGTGGAGATTCAGAGAGCCATTAGCTGAAGTGTAATTAAAATCCCGTCATAATCAATTCTGTGCCCTCTGTGGAGAGTCATGTCACCTTCCTACATGCTATGGGCTATGCAACTGCTTTTTGGGACTAATTTTTAAACAAAAATATAAGCACAACACTTTCAAGGTAGAGTATAAAAATATCAACAGTATTTGCAACAGTTTAGCAAGGTGTCCTGTAACAGCACACTAAGTCTGAACTGATTATGTTTATCAGGGATAGGATATTTTAGAGGTGGCTTGGTCTGCAGGAAAGGACTATGGTGAGAAAAGGTTTTGCTATAGAAAAGGGGAAGGAAGGTGAACATTTTGGATTTTGCTACAGTGCAGGTAGGCAGAGCTTTATTGACTCAAAGTCCTGAAGCTACACAGGAAAAAATTTCAGCAAGTGCCCTTCAAGGGCTTCCAAAGAGCTATTACCTTTGTCAACAGAGTGGCCTCTATCTCACTTTGTCAAGTATAAGATATCTCCTCCTAAAAATAGTGGCACTCCCATCTGAAGTCTTTAATCTGTTTATTTTTTACTTGGTGTACACTACAATCATGATCTAACATGACACAGTTAAAATTATATGCAATATTATGTCACCCATTTTTAGGACATGATTTTCCTCTAAATTTGCTCTTGAGTCATAAAATGAAAACAATTCCCCCTAAAAGAGTTGTTCTTATTTATCTGTTATAGTACATAGGAAGCGTTACCCTTAAAATATTTTTTTTTTCCCTCTTTAAAAAAGTTTAAGCCAAAATCTGGAGAATAGAAAAGTTCAGAATCAAGAGTAAGGAAGAAAAAGTATCACCCAGATATTGATTGTATTGGGTTTGCGTGGCAAGGTTTTGGTAGTGGAGTGGGTTACAGGGGTGGCTCTTCTGAGAAGCTGCTAGAAGCTTCCCCTATACCCTCAGAGCCAATGTCAGCCAGCTCCAAGACAGACCTGCTGTTGGCCAAGGCTGAGCCCACCAGTGACGGTGGTAGTGCCTCTGGGATAATATGTTTAAGAAGGGGAAAAAAAACAATGGGACACAAACTGCAGCTGGAATGAGGAGTGAGAATATGTGAGAGGAACGTCTATGCAGACACCAACATTAGTGAAGAAGGAGGGGGAGGAGGTGCTCCAGGCACCAGAGCAGAGATTCCCCTGCAGCCCATGGTGAAGACCATGGTGAGGCAGGCTGTCCCCCTGCTGCCCATGGACATGAACAGTGGAGCAGATATCCACCTGCAGCCCACAGAGGACCCCATGCCAGGTGGATGCCCAAAGGAGGCCATGACCCTGTGGGAAGCCTGTGCCAGAGCAGGCTCCTGGCAGGACCTGTGGACCTGTGGAGAGAGGAGCTGATGCTGGAGCAGGTTTGCTGGCAGGACTTGTGACCCTATGTGGGACCCACACTGGAGCAATCTGCTTCCCCAGTGGAAGGGACTCATGCTGAAGCAGTTTGTGAAGAACTGTAGCCTGTGGGAAGGACCCACATTGAGGAAGTTTGTGGAGGACTGTCTCCTGTGGGAGGAACTCCACACTGGAGCAGGGGAACGAGTGTGAGGAGTCCTCCCCCTGAGGAGGAAGGAGCAGCAGAGACAATGTGTGATGAACTGACCACAACCCCCATTCCCTGTCCCCCTGTGCTACTCAGGGGGAGGAGGTAGAGAAAATCAGGAGTGAAGTGATGCCTGGGAAGAAGAGAGGGGTGGGGAGAAGGTGTTTTAAGATCTGGTTTTGTTTCTCATTACCCTACTCAGTTTTGATTGGTAACAAATTAAACTGTTTTTTCCCCAAGCGAAGTCTGTTTAGCCCGTGACAGTAATTGCTGAGTGATCTCCCTGTCCTCATCTCAACCCACGAGCTTTTCATTATATTTTCTCTCCCCTGTCCAGTTGAGAAGGGGAGTGACAGAGCAGCTTTGGTGGGCACTTGGCATCCAGCCAGGGTCAACCCACCACATTAACTTTTCTGAAAATGTGATTTGATGTTACCAGGTAGACTGGAGAAACACATAAATGAAAAAAATAACCCAGTAGGTGTTGGCTTTTTGATTTTGTTTAAATTTTCAGTGACTATCTTTTCTCATACCGGTTTGTGCCTTATGTTATTTACATGAAAGTGTTAGTTCTGATGAATTTCACAATTAAAATACATGGAAAGAAAGTCTCAGAAGTGTCAGAATATTCTTTTTGATATTTAAATAAAGCAGTTTATTTGATCTACGTGTTTTCTATTGTAGTCCTGAAGACAAATCTTTCTGAGGCAAGAGATATCTATGTGATAGATATTTTTAATGCCTGTAATAATAATCCTGGTTTTAATAATTAGTGCACCACATCATAAAGAATGGTCCAAGAAAATGCATGAAAATCTAGCCTGTTGTTTCAGCAACACTCGAACACAGGCTAAAATTTTAGGGAAGTAACTAGTTTGGGAAAGTTTGTATGAGAATTCAGGATGTTGTAGGATTAAGCAGTCACTTCAGTGTTCTGCTAAATGAAAGTCTTGATCTACACGTATACATAAAAACACACACACCATATATCTATTAACTACCTTGTTTCTTATCCTTAAGGTATTATGTACTTGAATTTTATACTTCTTTCAAGCACTAAAATAAAGCAGTTTCTAGTTTGTTAACTGTGATGTTATTCTAATGAAAGGAATGCCTATGGTTCTGTCACATGTGACCTTTAGCAGCTACCACATGATAATGACTTCTGCCTGCTTGCCTTGACTAAATTCACTTTCATTCCTGTAATAAGAAGTCAAAACTACAATAATGCTTCATTATGCCACATAGCATGTGCAATTGTTTTATGCTGTGCAAAACAGAAACTGAAATGGAATTTGCCAAGAGAAATAACAAGAACTTAAAAGTCAATAGACAGCAGAATAGGGCACATGATTTTTGGTGGTGGGATGGAATACGACCTTTGAGTTTATTCACATTTGAAAGCTCTCTTCCCTTTTTTATTTTAATAGCATAAATGTAAAAATATTCTAAGAAAGATGACAGTGGTACTTTCTCAAAGTTTCATTACTGTTAGCATAATTCCAGAGCCTGGTATGTTTTATGTTCCCATTCAATAATAAGGCTGTATATGAGTCTGAGGCTGCAAAATTCCTCTAAGAAATGAAGGGGAAAACTGCATAGTTCCAACCACAACAATCACCTCATTTTGATTATTTATTGCACATGACAAGATTTGCCTGATGAATTAATGTTTCTACATATCAAATATATATATATATAGACCTTACAAGGGATATTCTTTTTCTGAAAAATTTCAGAATTAGTATGAGTGTTTTGAAAACCATCTGAGAATTTTTTTTAGATCCTTTCTAGGATTCTAGAAAGTTTAGAAACTTTCTCAAACAGGTGCATAAAGACTTCAATTCTTTCCTGTATTAGTGGTGAAAGCATAACCATAAGAGTACACAGGATAAGTAATTCCCTACCTATTATCGTGTTACTTTGTTCCCTATTTTTCTGCAGTGTCAAGTGCTGCAGAAGGCAAAAAGGAAAGCAAGAAGCAGGGCACCCTCAGAGAGTATCCAACTCAGCTGCAATTTTACATTGTGAACAGCACCAATAAGGATGCAGGTTCCTTTTCCATGCCCCTCCTCCTTTCAGTAACAAAAAAAGAGATGGAATTTAAAGTAATTGAAAAAGCTCCACATGCACATTATAAACCTCAGAACCTTGCTCCAGAGGAAATAAACGTTAGCCAATCCTAAGAAGTTATTTCATTTCTGTTTTGCTTAAAATATATTCTCCGTAGACTGTAATGACTAGATTAAGAATATCTAAGTATGACGTGATATTTTTCTCCTAGTTGCTTTGAGAACTAAGTCAAATTACTTTTTTTTTTTTTTGAAAAAAAAATAAATTTTAAAGCTTTGCTAATGATTTTGGTCTAATTTAGAGATTTTACAGTTATCTATTTGAATAGCAAATATCATTCAATATATAGCAGAAAAAAGAAAACCTCTGTGCAGTACATGATCCCAGGAAAACTCAGATAAAAATTGATCTACTAGACGTGCCCAAAAATTTCCTTATGTTAATTAAAATTAGCCTTGTCTGAATTTTTTCTATTTGCTGGGCACCTATTTTGAAATTTGCTACGCTGGAATGTACAGTTTCTTCCATCAGAACAATTTCATTCCTTATAGCTGGTAGTTAGTATTAGAGTTGCCAGAAAGCTAACAATAACAGATGACATCCTTTGAAGCTAAATTACTTTATGTTACAACAATAGATGTTATACCTTCTAAATGGAAATTGACTTTCTGATGAATGAAAGACTTTAACCTTAATAACCTCCTAGATATCTCCATGATTTGTAGAAAAGAAATGGGACTGGTCAGAGGTAATGGGCACTCATAAGCAGGGTATAAGTAAATCCATAATAGAGGTAATGAAAGGGGTTAATATTTAGCAATGTGTTTATGACATAGGTAATGGCTCCTGATGTAATAAATACAGTAAAATAAAGAGTATTACCAGCACAGTCTTTTTTGAGGCCATGCAGCTGGATTCTTTTCTGCTTTCAAAACATTTCTTTATATAATATGCACAAAGAAAGGGAAAATTTACATCAGTTGGCTGATGTTGTGTTCTTTCTAACTCTGAAATACTTAGAGTTGAAATAATAAATCTGCAATAGTGATTCTTACCAAAATAATAGATTTTGAAGTATCTTGGAAACTCTGTGGAAGAATGCACAAAGAAAGAGTAATATTGTCCTGTTATCAGAACTGGAACAAAAGTAATCCAATGACAGTAATTTTTGTAATAGTTTGTATTCAAACCATGATCAGTTTTTTCCATTCAGCCACACTGGATCATCCATCTTTTTTTCACTGAATCTTACTGTGCTCCATCTGCCAGTCAAACATACAGTTTTCCAAGCTCCAAAACCAGTAGTGCAACACAGAAGACAGAATACATTAGTATTCAGTGTGAACAACTTTTGGGCCCAAAAGATACGCTAGCTTAGTCCCTTCCCATTTTAGCTGTTAATAAAATGTTCCATCATATAAAACTGAATTTCTTAAAAATACCAACTGCCATATACCCAGATATGATATAAATGGTATCCAAATCAATCTTTCCAAGCAAAGGCATATTTTAATTTTGTAAGTAGTTTTGTTTATAGATTAATCAGATATTAAACCAAGTCCTCTTGCCTTGGTGAGGAATTCCAATGGGATCTATATGTGACAGCAGGGAAGCTGAACCAGGCAGAACTCAAATTTAACAGACAGAAGATAAATTCAGGGTGCTACTGAATTAGTTGCAGGGACATAAGAGTGAGTTTCCACTAAACAGAAACACAGCTAAGAAAAAGGAATGTAAAAGGAACTATTTCATCTCAAACTGGTATTTATTTTGGAGATAACAAGCCTAAGAATA
>VZTL01001854.1:31315-44117 GCA_013400535.1 Scopus umbretta
AAAAAAAAAATGGATCCCAGCCCAGAAGAGCTGTGTGAAATATCTTTACAGTTAGCTTAATTTGACAATCAGGTAATGGAAGGGAACCGAGGAAACATCTTAAAGTAAAAGCTACAAGCTACCATAAAGCTGTAAGTATTATTCCTCTATATCACAGTCTCTAAACATAACTGCTTCAGTAAGTTTTTTTCTGGAGAAAATACATTCATTTTTGCTTTTACTTGAAAGGCTGCCTTGACTTAGGTGTTATTCACAGCAGTTAAACTGTAGTCATTCTGCCCTCTAGAGAGTAATCCTAAACAGGAGTATCAGCTCATCTTTACAAGGTACCAAACATCAACTACAAAACTAAGGGTCTTGTGAGACTGGACAGTCCCACATGAAATTACTTTAACTCTTTTAGGAATTGCTAACACGGAGGATGGATTTGGAGTACACATCACTCCATGGGCAGGTTATTTTTGGTCTATAGCAAGACATTAGCAAGTTGTTCCTGAACTTCTGGAGATCCTCAAATTTTTCCCAATTTCTCTGAATTACTCCACTGTGAGTTCATTCCATTGTCTCATTGTTACTGTTACTGTTACTGGCATTACACTAAAATACCAATGGTGCTTGACATGGTACTGATACGCAGCTTTCTAGACTGTTTTACCAGCAGCCTGTAACACAGGAAAGACAGAAGAAAGGCCTCATTCACATTGCAGATAGAGGCAAAACTAAGAAGGCTTTCCCACATCCATCCCATTGGCCAGACAAGTTCTGTATCTGTTACATAATGCTTCCTCTCTAACATCTGGATTATAATTTTCCTCCACAAATCTTTCTAACGCTTGTTAATACATCATTAATATCTTAGAATCGTGTTTTTAGTTTAGTTTGCTCCCAAGGATTTTAGTTAATTCTATCATTCTATCCAGTCAGGCTATTTTCCAAGCAAGGAATGTTATTTATTCCATATTAAAATCCCCAGTGAATCTGAAGGGTGGCTCTTTATGCAGATGCTCTGCAGCCTTTAACTTAATTGGTTGGTTTGAAACACGCTTTGCCTAACTTTCACACCCCACTAGTCACATTTTCACTTCTTATTGTAGTAAATTTAAATACAGAAGAGGAAAACACAAATGAGAATTATGTGTATTCAATTGGCTTCAGTAGAATTTCTGTGCATTTTCCATGTGAGTTGTTCCCTAATCTCTGTCAAACTGTACACAGAATAAATAGCAGATAGTAATGTGCCTTTTGCATATAATAAAAAAAAAAAAAAACATGTCTTTGGGAAATCAAGAATCACAGTTACAAAAAAAACACTCTAGAAGAAAAGCATTCAATGGGAATAACAGGCATTTATAGAGTTACAAACGATATTACAATCATTTAGTCTAACCTAATTATAAAATAGGCCATAAGAGTTTCCTGAAGTAATTTTTAGGTAAACTAGAGGAACACTTAGATGAAAACCAAGTCCTCAGCTAAAAACATCCAACAATGAAGAATCCACTACAACAATTCACAAATACTTCCTTTGGCAAGCTTCATTTACTTTAAAAATACACCTCTTTCTAGCCTGAGTTTCACAGGATCAGGTTGGAAGAGACCTCAGGAGGTCTCTAGTCCAACCGCCTGCTCAAAGCAGAGGCAACTGTGAGGTCAGATCAGGTTGCTCAGGGCTTTATCCAGGTCTTGCAAGGATGGAGAGTGCAAAACCTCTCCAGGCAACCTGCTCCGTTACTGGACTGCTGTCACAAGGAAAAAGTTTCTCCTTATATCCAGTCAGGACTCTGTGGCACACATCACTAATGGGAAAATTCCATTAGTAAAATTCAGATTCGTCGAAAGACAACACCTCCACTCCACCTGCCTGGAAATTATGATTGCTTTAAAACTGTTTTTTGGACTTCCACCAGACTAAATATCCTGCTCTGTGGATAAGACACTCTGAGTGTTTTGGCTTCAGAAAAGTTTTGGTGAACAATCTAACTATTACTGTGGAAGAACTACTAGTTTAGAACTTAGTTCTCTTGAAATCTTAGCACCTTTCTATAAGAAGTACAAGTGCATGCTATGATCCATAAAATACTCACTGTATTTCATGCCCTTTCAGTTTGCATATTAATTTCATAAGTCTTAAATGTCTCTTCTACACTTGACCCAGCCTCCTAGATCAAAACAAGCATTTTTTTTCACTCTGCATTCTCTATCCACCCCAGATAAACAACATCGTTGTTTCAATCTTCTCGTTTTCTCATGTCAATTTTCCTTATCTAGGAGTAAGCTAATTTCTATTTGGGAACCTGGCTGTGAACCCTCTCCTACCTGTTTCTCAGGAGTATCATAAATTTCTTCTTTGATGATAATTTACAACCCAATAAGAAGCTACTTTTGGTTATTTCCTAGATAAGTCAGACTCCAGAACTGTTTATCTCACCCTTTACATTTCAAAGCCCATCAATAATATTCAAATACTAGAACCTAGTCCTGCCAGTCAATCTACATTCTAAAGCGTTTGCTTTTTTATAAATCTAAAATCCAGCTAGGTTTTGTTCCCACCTAAAAACCCTTTAGGTTTTGATGTGGCCTTCTTAAAGATCACACTGTTCTGAATTTTTTGTTACCTAACTATTTAAATTTTCCTACAACTCCAGAAGCACTCTAATTGCTTAAAAGTGCACATTAAGCAGCATAAAGAATCATTTGTTTGCATTTAGCCAATCGTACTTAGTAATGACTTTCCTTTGATAGGCTGAATTATTGAAGTAAGGAGGTGGTTGCAGAGTAAACTAAACTATCTGGCCACTAATTGCAAGCCATCAAGAAGGAAATTAATGGATGTTCCGGGTACAAAGCCCACATATTATGAATATAAGCACTTACTTTTCTAAGTCCTTGTGCTCCTTTCTCATTCAGAACTGGTACTTTCATTCACACCGCAACCTCACAACTTATCCATTAATTTTTCTATGACATATCTATGGTGAACAATATTCTTTTACCTTTCATCAGACTCTTCACCTTTTGGAACTAAAGGAAAAATCTGGAAAGACAACACTTTCTAAACTGCAATTTTCTATTACTAAAATTATACCTAATACACTTTTCAAATAATATTTTACATAACTCACAGGATTCTATCCCTGCACTCACTATAAGTTGTTTTTGGCTTTTTTTATTTGGTTGGTTGGTTGGTTTGTTTTTAAATCAAGGTAAATACCAATCTAAGAATGATTTAAGACTCTAGTGTAGACATACTAAAAAATTATTTCCAAAAGTATCTGAAACAAGTTTGGGGTTGTTTTTTATTTTCATTCTTAAAGTTCCATCAGCTACATTTTTCTACCTTGTCAAAGTAATTTCCATAATTAACAAAAGATTTTCCATTCCTTTTCACAGGCTAGTTAGCTTCACACATCAGGATCAGTTAGCTGTACATCATTTTTCAGTTTATTTTAGGGCAGAGTAAAACAATTTGACACCTTACAGAATACAGCTATGGATCTCATAGGAATGCTAATCAGCTATAATTTTTTACATAGCTTCATTTCCATATTAGAACTTTTTCTAAATTCACACAGTAGAATTTACTAGTTGCTTGTTTCATCAGGAAGTCTTGTGAATTTTTTATTTTAAGGGGCAAACTAAATTGAAAATATTCAAAGTTTCAAAATTGTGTTTCTAAACATTTTTAAATGGCTCTGATCACTACTTTGCAAGGTTTGACATGTCAAATTAATGGTGCTTTATTTGCAGACTTTAAAAAAAAATTAACTTGCAGGTGTTCATGCATCCTGATTTCCAATTGAAATTTTGGATTAAATTATAATCAGGTATTCAAATTGAAGTGTAGAGAAAAGAGCTAATTTTTTCTAAAGCTTCACCACAAACATTACTTTTCCATAAAAAGATGAAATTCCATAAACCATGCAGTTATCCAACCCCTACTGAGTTTGACAGCAGTCTGGAGGATGTTTTTTTGGCTTTTACTTTAGCTGCATTATTGAAATTGAATTATTTCACCACTTAGGCTAGAAACAATACAGTGAATGAAGACCAGCTTTATTTTTAAAATCCTTTCAACACAGAAGCAGATGGTAGAGAATCATCTTGGTATCTCTATTAAATTTCACCTGTTTCATACTAAACTGTCATATAACTGCCAATTATGCCAGAGTGAAATTTATAAAAATAATTAAAAAAAAATGTATTCCATCTCTTTTTCATGGTGATTTATAGCACTAAAAAAAAAAAAAAAATCAAAAATCTTTCAATGTACTAGTCAGGTGGTCTGTCATTTTCAAATTACTTCAGGGGATTTATTTATGTACTAAATGTACCCTAACAGCTCAGAGCAAGCTCTTTTTCTATCTTGGAGTCTTGTTTGTCTAGAACATACAACACAGCAAGACTGTCTGTGGAAGTGCTGGAAGAAGAGAATGAAAGTGGGAGAGTGGGAGTGAAGGTTTGTTTAGTATACAAGTATTGAAACTGCCATGTAAAAGGAAGGAGAAAGAAAGACTTATGGAAGAAGATTAATCAAGAGGAAACCATAGGTCAACACCTTTGCCCCACAACTGAGTAAATTCTTAATATTTTGCGTATGGTTTCTACTACAAACTACTCTCTTCAAAGTACATGACAAAATTCTATGGCATTTGCTCCATCTTTATTTGCTGATGAACGCAAACGAATGCACCACTGGATGAAAACATGCTATAGCTTATTTCTATTGTTAAAGCCCTCATATTGAGTTGCAAAGCAGATGAAACTTAAGTAGTCAATACTTTATTTGCTCAATAGGAAGATGGAAATTTTCTCATTTAAGATTCTCTTATGGACCTTGCTTTCTTGTAAAGTCTTTTTAGCAAATAAACAGTCTGGGTGTGCTAACAAAGCTTACTTATCTTTTCTACTCTACAGTGCTAAATGGGAAAAGAAAAAAGGTTTTATATTGTATAGTAATATAAAGTATATTTTTCAAACCATCTGCGGAGATAAGTGATTCATTCATTGTCCAGCATAGATCTGACAAATTCTACTATCACATTTCCTGGATTAAAGATGACTTGACAGAGTGGAGCTTGGAGGGAATGAGGTGCTAAAGTATTGCACCAGAGAATGGTTTATGACTATGAGACACCCAGCAGCTAAGTACAGATTAACTCTATACTGACATGTAGTTTCAATTTCAGTGTTTATTCATACAAAATACCAAATGCTGAAAGAATATCAGCAAAAGATTCAAACTGCATTAGTTTTATAATCAAGGACAAACCATCACCTTTTACCTAATCCTATGTGGCTATATAGTATATACTGTACAAAGTTGTTATTTTTACTTAATAGTTTCACAAATTACAGAAGCACTTAGGTGTATCTAATCCAATAAGAACTGATAATATATTATCTATTTTTCTATCTTGAATCAAGAAATGTTGAATCTTGAGTATTATCTCAAATAATTTTTCCCAACCCAGAAGATAATCTGGGTCAAGCAGACGCTCCATGTTTCATAGTTATTTCTACAGATGGTGCTCATCTAAATGAGAAAGTCTACTCTTGGTGACATCATTCCCTCTAGCAGGCAACTATCATAATATAAATAATTTGTAAATTAAGAATTCAGTTTGAATAAATTACATCCTTTTTGATAGTGTTCTCATGACAAAAAAAAAAACAAAACACATTTTAGCATGTGAACAAAAACATAAAAGACAGGGAAAACAAAAGGTAATAAAAGGGAACATAGTCAGAACCTTCCAGTACATTAATCTAGTTTTTGTGGACTCATCTTTTCCAGTTCATCTGACAATCTGATTACTGCATATAGCGTTGCAGATGGAATTACACCATATGCACAAATTGACTCCTTATGGCCTGAGAAAGCTCTGTGTTTTGCTTTGACAAGTCTTATAATTAGAAATCTTTTAATGAAAAATTCAAAGATTTCTGCTAAATTAGATGGACAGCAGCAGCAGAAAATTTTAAGACTGACCCCAGAGTCAGCCTCACAGATCAGTTAACATCAATGACATTCTATCAGGTTTTTGGCAAGTATATAAAGTTCAAGACTCACTATGCCTTTTTTCCTCTGAGGTCTACCCTCCTTCAGGAAGTCTTTACCTCTTCATCAGTAAGCCCAATTTATTTCTTTTTTGGTCAGAAATGCAAATCAGATTCAATTAACAAAACATGAAACAAACTATGTGTCTATGCCTAAAGAATAGACTTTAGAACTTAACTGCCATACAGCTAGATATAGCTTTACCCAAAGCTTCCTCTGTCTCTTGTCTACAACACAATTTCTAAATATTAATTGTTCATCATCTGTTCATGTGCATCCACCAGCATCTCCTGACAGTTATCCTGAACTGAGTGACTTACAACATGACTACCTGCAAGTACCGCCTGGCTTAGCTTTGGAGTTACTGAGAATTATCAAACCAGCTACAGGACTAACTGTAGCCTAGAGTTTCCCTTTCAGTTTTCACAGTGAAACTTTGTGATCAGGTTAGCCAAAACGTAAATAACCTATATACACACAGAGTTAGAGGCACTATGAATATCATGAAGAAACTGCAAATTCTTTAACAAACAAAAAACCAGCATTAAAGGATGAAGTAATAGAAATACAATGATACTCAACAGTAAAATAGACAAGCCTGTTTACTCAGAAATTATGATCTGAAATTTATTGTACCATTTAGAAACAGAGAAAGAGCCAAACTGATTACTAGGAGCTATAGGCTGGCATTTCAGTACAGTTCTTAAATGGAACCATGATATGGGAAATTCAGATCATGTGTAAAAGATAGGAGACACTCCAAGTTAAAAAAGAAATTAATAACATTGGTTATGAGAAAACTAGAAGTCTTCTAAGCAATCAAAAGAGACAGAAATTTTGAAATAGCCTTCACACAGATAAAATACGGAGAAAACTCAATTTACATTAGGTTATATAGAGTATTAAGGAAGTTATATAAATCAACTAGAACATCCTTTCTGTGTTCTGCTCTGAAATGGCTGAAATGCATGGAGTAAAATGGAAACTACTGCCTACCAGAGATTCAGTAGAAGTGAAAAAACTGTGCTGGCAAACTGCAATTTGTCACAATCTATAATTCTTCCTCATTGTGATTAAGTAAACTGAAATAGCTCTAACAAGAATGGGTTTTAAATCTTAAACCCCTGCATTTCTTACAAGCTTTTTAAGTAAGTGTAAACTGTAACTCAAGTGTCTTTTTGCATTTTTTTGGTTGCTAGTAAGTGAATTTATGTTTAAAAAGTATTGCTGAGTTCCATAAATTCTTTTTGCCTATCCAGAGCCCGGACCGAAGGAATTTTAGTCTTCAAAGTGTTTATTATAGCCTTGAACTTTACAAGTACCTTGTAAAGCTTTTTCTTTCTTTAGGCACTCAGTTCATGCTGGTCTCTCTACGAGATAGTTTTGGTTCAATTTCTGGGGGTGGAGAACACAGCAATAATGTCTTTTTTGTCCATCTTAATTTATACTTGCTTTGAGGTATTCTCTAGGTATCTCTGTGTATCATGCTATTCTTAGTCATAAACTTGGTCAAAAACCTTTTAACAAATTTGATGACAGAGAAAAACCTTGAAGAAGAGAAATATTACACTAACAGAAAGCAAAAGTATCCATAATGAGGTATAACACTTGAGATAAAATACCCGGATCAGCTTTCACTCTGTTCCACTGTGCAGTGTTAAAAAAATGACAGACAGGTAGAGCAGTTCAAAGGAAATGAAAACTACAGTTCAGCTGAAAAAAAGAACTAGAACAAAACTTCTGAACTGAATTGTTTTCAAACTTTTAGTTCAAATTATATGAACTTTGAAAGGCCCAAATCCCAGGTTTACATATTTTATCAGTGCCTAATTAAAAAAAGCTCTTATATACACTTACAATTTTTGCTACTTCCAGCTGATCTATAGTTATTTTGAGCCAAAGGTCATAATGGAATGAAAGAATAATGTTAGGATACAGTTTCTTTGCCGTTATTCACTATAAGGTCGATATTCTTATTCTTGAATAACTAATCAATCCTCTCATTTGAGTATGATCTTCATGAGAGATCCTGCAGTAAAAGCCACTGCAGGTTTTACCACAACCTGATTATTGCAGAAAAATTGTTTATTGGTGTTCCTGATTGTAGCCCTGATTACAGCACTTTAAAATCCGTGCCTTTTTAAATTTATTTAACATACTGACATGAATATATGGCTGTTTAATACTACAGACTACTGCTATCTGAAAGAAATTACAAAAAATAAAGCTGCGATTATTTTTTCCAGACTACAGCTCTTATCAGCAATTTGTGACGAGAAACTCTTGCAAGGCACCCATAAATTGAGGAAGCCCTTCACAGGGATATTAAAATAACCTCTTTTCTTGCTCCATCTCTTTGTCTTGCGCCATCAAGAGAGAGAGTTTCAGACTTGTAAGAAAAAGCTGATCATTTAGGAACGCCTGACCTTAACAGCCTTACTAAAATTTTATGCTGGAGATTAAGCAGCCAACGTCAAACAGAATACTGAGATACAATAGCACAACTATTGCTGAGTCATGGGACAATAATACGATTGAGCAGGGTGGATTTCTTTGCCAATGGCAGAGGAAAAAATGTCTGTTCTGTAATATGCATGGATGAGAAAATCTGCAGAAAAGAAAATCCTTTCTGCAATCTTAGTGTGAAAGTCTTCTTTGACCCCTCGTTTATACTTGAGGGTTTCATATTTGCTTGGTAAACTGAAGGGTTTTGATATGTTCTCAACCAAAAAAGAGAAAAAAGGCAGAAAGCAAGCTGGGATCTGAATTTGTCTTTAAGGATTTTTCTCTGCTGCTCTGCGTACCTCTCATATGCACTGCAGCAAGGCCCCAGCAGGACTGGACTGTGATGCTGATGTGCATATTAATAAAACAGCATTGTTCAACAGCAATTATCTTGGTCAAGCAGCCTGCATTTTATAGGATTCGAAGGGACAAGGGTAGTCCCAGGGGAATAACAAAATAAAGAGGTGACTACATTTGATATGCTTGTGTGTGTCAGAAACTTAATGTTTGCACTTGTAAATTGGTGGTTCATCATGTTACTTTGAAGCAGGAGCTCAGGAGAGTCAAATCTTGAGTACTCAATACTCATTTCTAATGGTGGTGAGGAAGTCAAGCATCACAATTTGGCAACATGGCTAGCTAATTTGCCTGGAGCATGTTATGAATATTAATCCTGACACATATAGAGGCACTGCACAATTAAATAACAATGCATCTAGTGAGGACAAAGGATAGATAGATTGCGTTTTTAAAATGAAACCCAGAGTCAAAAGGACTGGACTATTGAGGTGGAACTTTATTTGTGTTATAAACATTGATTGGCTGGAATGTGAGCACCTGTGTATCCCAATGCAAGAATTTCATGGTAAAGCATCATTGTTTGGCCTCAATCCAAGACTGAAGTAATCAGACTCCTTAATGTATGGGTAGCTGAAATTAGAAAAGTTTGTAATAGGCCCCATAGCACATGTGATAAAAGAACTGCTATTGCTTCCTTTTCCTTGCCTCTACTTCATCTTATTTTTTTAAATGTAATGTGAATCTTCATTTAAACTGTAGTATTTGTCAAGTAAGATTGATGGATGACACCCCACACACACTCCCCTCAGATTCTCAGCCATGTGGGGGCTTTTCTACTAGCCACAACACCACAATGAAACTATAAAAGTTAACGTTTACTATCTCCTTTTTAATCTGAATCTTTATAAGATAATGAATGCTTGGAAGCTCACTAACACCGGTAAGCTCTTACGATGACACTGGGCACCCAGCAGGACTATTTATATGAGACTGGCCTAACCAAGGCACAGCACAGTAAGGCATATTCCTTTTGGTACATCCTACTGCCACCTACTTGCCGTTCCAGTGCAGTGTGGCCAGGTGTCTTCTGTAAATTGTCCTTTTTGGCCTACTTCAATTTGAAAAATCAATGAGTGGCAGTCAACTCATGTGCTACTTTATTTTACTTTTACGTACTCCCTCCAAGTCGGCTGCTAGTCCTGGAAATATTTGCAAAGCAACATCCTTATGTCCAACACTTTGAAACTACTGTTTCTAGCTGCAGCCCTTTTTACACCTGGCATTTCAGCTCCTTAACCTCCTCTGCTTTGGCTGTTAAGGAGCCTCTGTTTTAGTGAGAAGCAGTAATCATGGCAGTGCTTCTGCAGTTCCACTTGGGCACAGCACCAACCAGTATTAAAAGCACTACGAACTGACTTTCACTGTGGTGATACTACATTAATCCTGAGTCTTGCTCTGTTACCTCTCGGGCTGGCCTGCCACCTGGCAGCACACCGTCGGCCTCCGGCCTGCACAGCACACCCGCTGCTGTCCAGCCGGCCTCTCCCCTGGGAGCAGGCCCCGGCACACTGGGCTGATGGGGCAACCCACACATCCCTCCCCACTCGGCACCTCGGGTACGCCTCTGCTTAGCAAGAGCACATTCGGCATGCGATGAACATGTTTGGGGCCACAGGTGGTCAGAGCCTTGAGTCACCAACACGCTCTGTGGTCCCCCTGGTCAGGTCAGCTCTGATATGGCTCAGCCTGTATCCTCAGATCAGGCTGCTGAGAGAAGAGCTACGAGGCGTCTTCAGGGGCCTCTCCTCCTTCACTGGGGAGCTGCTGCCCCTTGCCCTCAGTCCAGGCCTGAGCCAGCTGCCAGGAGCTGGAGGGGTGGCTGCCCACGGGGCAGGTGAGCAGGCCGGTGTGGCTGCCCGGCAGCAGCCCCTTCCCTTCCCTTCCCTTCCCTTCCCTCCGCACCTGACCTGACCGGAGAGCAGAGCTGGCGGGGGCAGAGCGGCGCGGGGGGCGGGGCAGCTGCCAGACCCACCTGTGCACAGGGGCAGCCCCGAGGGCCGGCCGGGACCTCCGCGCAGCCAGGTACCAGGCTGGCCTGGGCTGCAGGCCCCTGGATCCTTACTGTCTGGATGCAACATCAGTATTTTCTAAGAAACACTCCGGTTTCAACCTTTAAAAAACTCCAGCCTTCCCTGCTTCAGCTTCCTCTGCTATACAACTGGCAGCTCTCCCCTCCACTTTCTTGTATCTTTGTATCTTGTGGAAAAAATAAAAATAGATGAAAATTAAATGTCAACACCTCTCTAGGGCAAGAGCATAAATAAAGAGTTCATTAATGGTGTCTCACAGAGGGAGGGTGACATAGGAAGGTATCTGAAGGCCCAGCTCAGACCTTAATTATGCCTACATTGCTGTAGGAATGCATCTTCATTGCTTGAGGGAAAAAAAAAAAAAATTACCCCTTTCCTGCTCTTATAGAAAACTCATTTGCTATTTATAAAGAAACAAAAATGGAGATTAGAGTCCAAGCAGATTCAGAAGATACAGTCTGTTACTTGCTCAGCATTAGGACACAGAATAATAACATGCACCAGCTCCTCAGGCTGAACGGAAAGACAGATTAAAAGAGATGGTGCTTAGGAAGCTGCAAGGCTGGACACAGTGATCAAAAGCTCTTCAGAAGTGGCAGGTTTATCTCCTCCCTGTAAGCACAATGCAGCCCTGCAGGAGCATCTCCCTGAAAGCATTGTGCAGGTTCACAATATTAATAACCACTGCTGCCAGGGATGCCTCATTCTGCAGTTTAATTTGAGCCATATTTGTCCATGGTCCTAAACTCCAGAAAGATAAGGTTAATATTTAGTGTTTGATGCAACTGGAAGAAAAGAAAGCTTACAGAAAGCAGGCCTACCCTGTTAAATGAAGAAAACGCTAATAACATACATGCATTTCTCGAATTGCCACCGCATCTCCCTCCTACTTCTACCCTAACACCAACACTGCTGTATACTAATTCGTTAGTCACAGCATTTTACAATGAATCAGCGTAACCACTCTGACTCTTTCAGTGAATGATAAATGCACCCACACATTCCCTTGAAAAGGATGTGCTGGTTAGGAAGCACACGTGTGCAGGTTTACTGTTGTGGTAATCATTGTAGGATACTGTTATCAGCAACATTAACCAGTGTCAATGTTCACTTATTACAGCAGCATCTTTTCCTTCCTTCAAGGAAGTTCACCTGTACCACTTAGTATATATGATCTTAGTTTTGAACATCAAGAAAGAGATTGACTTATTTGTTAAAAGCCAAACAAAAGTTGAGAAGGAAAAAATTCTTCTCCAATCCTGAAGAGTTGCTGCTTTGTCAGATTTACAAACTTGCCAGGATTTTAGCTGTAATAATGCATCAAATTAGAGCATGCCAGATGAGCTCTTCTTGTATCTGAGATCAGAAGGAAATAAGGATTTTTATTTGTGAACTTTGGGGCAAATACCTATATGCATAAAATACCACAGGCAGAAGTAAATATTCCTTTCCTGTGTAAGTTAAACTTGCTGGTTTTTAGTCTTCAATTCAGGAGGTCCAAAACAGTTTCCATCTTAAATACATCTTTGCCTATAGATGGCTGTAAGTATTAGATCAGTGACAGAATAAGGAAAGTTTACACAGAATTGCTAGGAGAACCAGTTTAAGGAAAGTTTTCTGATTTTCTCATCAGTTTTAGTTATTTGTGGTGGCTGTGCTGGTGCACAACTCAAAAAGTTTCTTTCAGCTGCAATAACTATTTACCAGATCATACTGAAAAGTATAGCTGGGTTCTTAAAGCTTCAGTCATTTCTAAATTATGGTAGCAAATTCTCTGTAGTCCAGATACTCTGTAATCCCTCCAAGTCATTCAAAACCTGATTTCTTTTGGAGCTGGAAGCCATTGTGC
>VZTL01001855.1:0-12776 GCA_013400535.1 Scopus umbretta
CAGATTAAGTTCTAGTTGGGCTTAGGCCCTTATAGTTTTCTCCTTGCATAACCTCATGACATCCTTGTTCTCATAAGTGGCCTGCCCCTTCTTCCCAAGGTCATAAACTCTCTTTTTTTTTTTTTCCTGAGTTCCAGCCAGAGCTCTCTTTTTAGCCGGGCTGGGTGACTTCCCTGCAGGCTCATCTTTTGGCACATAGGGACAGCCTGCTCCTGTGCCTTTAAGATTTCCTTCTTGAAGTATGTCCAGCCTTTCTGGACTGTTCTGCCCTTCAGGACTGCCTCCCAAGGGACTCTGTCAACCAGGCCCCTAAACAGGTCAAAGTCTGCCCTCTGGAAGTCCAAAGTAGCAGTTCTGCTAACCCCTCTCCTTGCTTCTCCAAGAATCGATAACGCTATCGTTTTGTGATTGCTATGCTCAAGATAGCCTCCAACCATCACGTCACCCACAAGTCCTTCTCTGTTCACAAACAACAGGTCCAGTGGGGTGCTGTCCCTAGTTGGCTCACTCACCAGCTGTGTCAGGCAGTTATCTTCCACACACTCCAGGAACCTTCTAGACTGTTTCCTCTCTGTTGTATTGTATTCCAGCAGACATCTGGTAAGTTGAAGTCCCCCATGAAACAAGGGCTAGCGATTGTGAGACTTCTCCCAGCTGCTTACAGAATATTTTGTCTGCCTCTTCATCCTGGTTGTGTGGTCTATAATGGACTTCAACAATGATATTTGCCTTGTTGGCCTTTCCCCTGATTCTTACTCACAAACGCTTGACCCTTTCATCACCATCATCAAGCTCTAGACAGTCAAAACACTCCCTAAGGGCTACCCCACCACCTCTCCTTCCTTGCCTATCCCTTCTGAAGAGTTTATAGCCATCCATTGCGGCACTCCAGTTGTGCGAGTCATCCTACCGTGTTTCTGTGATTGCAACTATGTCATAGTTTTCCAGCTGCACAATGGATTCCAGCGCCTTCTGTTTGTTGCTCATGCTGTGTGCATTGGTGTAGATGCACTTCTATTGGGCTATTGGTCTTGCCACATTTTTTTGGGAAGAAGTCCTAATTTCTATGTCACCGGTCTCGGGCGCTTCTGTGGTTTCTAACACATTAATAACCCTTGAGTCTTTGATGCCGCATGGATCTCCATCCCCTGCCTTCACTGAGATGGCAGACCAAAAGACCTTGCTAGCACACTGTCCCTCAGACATTGGTGTGCTGCCCCCAGGCTTATCTCTAGTAAGCCTGGTTTTATCCCTTTCCTCCTTCAAATGTAGTTTTAAGCTCTTTCAATGAGTCCTGCTAACTCCTGCGCAAAGATCCCTTTCCCCCTTTGAGACAGATGTACCCCATCTCTCGCCAGCAGGCATGGTGTTGTGTAGACCAACCCATGATCAAAAAATGCCAAATTCTGTCAGAGTTCTGAATAGTCCTTTCCTAGTGGAAAAAAACCCCAACCCACAATTGATGTAAAAGCAGGTCTTAAGTAGTGTTGTGGGAGTAGTAGTCTCTTGTTTCATTTACTTTCTCAACATTATATTTTCTCTTTGTTTTTAGACTAGGATCTTTTTCTTCCAGAACTCAGGACAAAAAGTGATTCAGCTAGTTGCAGTTGCCTAACCACAGGTCAAAATATCCTTGGTTAAGTTTATTTTTAAGGAATTGATAACTAAAATGGATTTAGTTTACTGCTGATGGAATACTGGTTACTGAACTGAGGAAAAGATCAGAGTGGGGAAGGCAGTCAGTATTCTCTAAATGAGGGACTTGAGAGTGCAAGTTTTTTGTGGCTGAAGAAGACAGGAAACAAGCAGCTGTTCTGAGCTTTTGATGTGGGGTCCTGTGGAACTATGCCAAGTCTTTAGAGGCTGCTGAACTTGGTGTAGGAGTGTTTGAATGTTCTACTGACTTGTGGACAAGTTTCATTGGTTTTGATTTTGATCTGCACTGGTATGATGACCTATATCTAGAGGAAATAAGTACTGGCAACCAACTTGGGTTGTTGGTTGTTATCATGGGAGGCATCTCGTTGGGGTTTTTTCATTAACAACTCTTTTGTTATTCACTAATGACCAAATGACTACTTGCTTAAAATACTGATTCCAAAATAACTCTGATGTAACTACTGCATTCTTCTGAGATAATGGCTCTGTGTCAAGAGCAAGTGATCTCGAGGCCTAGCTGCTTTGACCTGATGTAGTAATTATCTGGCTTTAGTTTGCATTTGGATAAGTGTGATTGTCATTTAAAAATTTCATGCTTCTGCTGGTGTGATATGTCTAGGCACAAATCCAAGATGCAGAAGCTGAGAGTTTGAAGTACTCTTCAAAACCAGGATGGGACTTTTTGAGAAGTGTGAACATCATTCTAAAATGATGGAATAGTAACAATAGTCAGTGACACCACCATGACAGTTGCCATATTAGACCCTTTGCTGACAGATTTTCATGGATTTGCAAAAAAGCTAATTGCTAATTTTAACTTAGAAGACAGAGCGTAATCAACATTAACCGAATCACATAAATATTCTATCTTTTTAGGGTACTCTTTGAAGCAGTTCTGCAGCAAATTGAATTTGCGTTATGTGTGAACATGTGCTATTGTATTCTGTAGTCTCCTTTGTTTTTTGGTTTGTTTTTTTNTTTTGTTTCTCTTTTTTTTTTGTTTTTTTTTTTTTTTTTTTTTTTTTAGATAAAATTATTGTGGGCAGTTATATGGGATATCTCCGAATCTTTAATCCACATCCTGTGAAACCTGGAGATGGAGTGCAACCTGAAGACTTGCTCTTGGAAGTGCAGTTACGAGAACCAATATTGCAGGTGGAAGTGGGAAAATTTGTTTCGTAAGTCAACAACAGGCTATGTTGCTGTTCATTTAATGCTTAGATGTGATTTTCTCTCTTCGTTTTGGGGCAGGATTTTCAATTTCCAGATGGACAGCTATTAAGCACATCTATGAGTACTGTAGTATGCATTCGATCTGCTTCTTGAATCATCTTAATATGAGATAATTTTTACTTAATGTATATGTGGACGATAATCTTCCTGATATTTGCATCATTTTTTTAGAAGTGTGTAGAACAGGAAAAACCTTATATTGAAAGTTTTTTTAGGTCTTAAGAAAACTTGAGTAACTTGTTATGTTCTAAGATGCAATATTGGCCAATTGTTTTGGGTTTGATAGAGGATTGAAGATGAATCCTTTAAGAACTAATTTTTAAAATAAAGCTGTCCTAAGTAGATTCTCTTACAGCCAATTAAAGATTTGTTCTTAAAGGATTAATTTGATTTTGAAATTAAATTCTAATACTGCAGCATGAACTTTGTTTTAAAAATGGGAGGAAAAACCTGTACTAACTGCGGGAAGAACTTGTGCTCTGAGACCAAAGGCCACAAGCTGAAAGGCCTACATCAGGTGGAAACTGTTGTCCTTTTATTCAAGTACTCATGGAGTGGCCCTGTGCAGGAATTCTAATGCCTCACCCTGTGAAATGATCCAAAACATTGTCTGTAGTTACAGCACAAGAACTTTTTCTGCAGGAAATACTGCTTAGGTTTGGGGGAAGAAGAATGTGAATATAGGATTCTAAGTTTATGACTTCTGCCTTGGAGTTTAATTAATTTAGGTTCCATGCAGCTGGTACAAAAGTGAATGTAAAAGAAGCAGCGTATGCGGTTGCTCAAGAATACTTGTTTGGAATGATGCTCCTCATATTCCTTTGGGTTTTGGAAGAATTAACAGCACCTTGTTTGAAAGGAATTTCAAGCTAAACTGAGAAGATAGTTAATTGCTCTTCATACTTAAATCTGAAAATATGTTCTTAAAGGATGCATTTTAATTTTGAAATGAACTTCTAATATTGCAGCATGAATTTGGGAAGATTAATATTTCTGAGTTTTTATGCTAGCATCGAACCCCCAAACCTTTGGATTTGGCCCAAAGCAATGGATTTAGCTGAAAGTAATTTCAGTGTGTTACTTGGCTTTTGTGCTGTATGCATTTTACTTGGAATTTATCTGAAAACAGGACTTTTTTACCCTTCTTTACAGTGGTACTGAAGGACTTCATCTGGCTGTGTTGCATTGCCGAAAACTCTCTGTATATGCTGTCTCAGGTTAGTTTACAGATACAAACTTTCCAGTGATTTTAAGTGTATTCTAAAGATTGGATTAAGCTGAATGCTGAACTTGGTATATACAGTGTTTGCTTATCATCCCTGAAGAGCTGCAGTCCTGTTCTCTCACTCAAACTCGTGTATGAAGAGGAAACATTAGTAATTAGATCTACATATTTCCCAACGATGAACAGAGATTTGCTGATCCACTCGGTGCTTGAGATGCTGTGATATGTGTGCTGGTCGGTGGTTGGTAGTGCTTGTGAACAACTAGTTCTCCTGACAGTTTTAGAAGTGGGTGTTGCTGTTCAGCACGCTAATGAACAAATGGTTGTTTAATGACAACTTCGCTCTTTAAAAATGAAACAATTATAACTATTTCTGAACTCTAAAATCCAGATAATTTCTTAGAAAGCCAGAACACCAGTAATGTAGCCCAAGAGAAGACAAGAGGCTAATACTGGTAAAAAGGTGAAACTGCTATGTGTTTTCTTAAATCATCTTTCTTCTACTGCCTTTGTCTTGAAATTCTAAGTGCAGTGTTCCCTCTGTATATAAAGAGGCAAGCCACACAATACCTATTTTTTGCATTAAATATATGCTTAAAGCAAAGCACAGATTTGCGAGATCTATTGATTGTACCCCCATCTTCAAAATTCAATAGACAACTACACGTTGTTAATTTTCTGTGTGCAGGGACAGCTGTGGCTCCTTTCATTATAACAGCATGGTTTTCTTGTGGCAGTAGCTTGCTTCCTATTCACAGCCTTGTAGGCAGATAGGTTACAAACACATGCTCTCTTTCCAGATTCTGTTTGCCTTCTAGTTATCTTACCTGGAGATACCTGTAAAATTGGTTTTTGAGGGGTGATACTTTGAGATGTACTACAGTTTTCATACTTTCCCTTCTCTGTAATAATGCTTATGTCTTAGATTTGTAGCCTACCAGTACAATTATTATTAAAACAATTTATTTTAAAATTTGCATTTATGACATAAAACAATAAGTCAGACTAAATTTTTCTTCTAGTTATAGTTTGCTGTTTGGTCTATGTGGCTTAAACATTTAAATAATAATAAAAATGAAGTTTTACAATCCTTTAATAGACTTTTCCTATTAATTTGTAAGCATTCATGCTGTAATGGTAATTTCTCTCATCTGAACAGGTACTTTCGAACAAGCTCCTTTGAGAAATCATTATTTCTTTATGCTTCTATGGCAAATTACACTTTCATAAAGTGGGATTTTTATTTGCTTTATACGTGTTGCTGTATCTGCTATTCATAATAAAATAACTATGCTGCTGCTTCTTGACAAGTGAAAGCATCTTTCAGGGCTGACTGAAGTGTGGCCTGGATATTGTATTAGAATCAGTATACACAGACTGACTACTTTCTAACTTGTTTTTTCTCTGGTATTGCTACTTAGGTAGTTATCCAGCCAGGGCTTTTCCCCTTCTGTCTGTTCCAATTCTTTCCCTAATATGGGCCTGCTTTAGGGTAATTGCTTAAAAGCTATATTGGATTTTAGTTGAAGGAATTGACCCGAAAGTTAGCATGAGCTACAAATCTTTCATAGCGTGTTGTTTAAAGAAAGTGTTGGAATAATCTTTGTATACTTAAAGCTCTGGTAGTATTTAGCTTAGATATCATTCACTCAAAACACCTTTTTCCCTGCTGATGTGACTGTTCTCAAAGGTGGTATTTTTGTTGTTTGGGTTTTTTTTTTCCTTTTGCTTTCTAGTATTAGTCCGTAAGTGTTACTCTACATGATGAAGAAATTTGCTTTCTTCATGGGGTGCAGCAAAGACTTTTGATTATAGAAAGGGAAGCTTTAACTTCGGTTTCTTTAGAAAGACTTTTTGAATTTCTGCTAGTTCCCTAAAGGAGTCAGGAAATTAAAGTTCATTTCAGAGAATGTGATGTATATCATAAATTATTTTTGTTACCGTATGTTAGTTTCTTATCTTTGCATTGTTGATCACTGCATTGAATTTCAGACAGAGTAAAGGCAAGTGATAAATGTGCCCTAAGCATAGCGTTGTCAAATTATAGCTAGTGACTAGCTAGAGCCTAATTTGAGACAAAGGCTATCACAGCTAAGGCTGGCTGTTGGATATAGTATATTCACTTAATAACTGGAGAATCACAAGAGTTGCCCTTTGAGCAGGCTTTTTTCTGATCTTAAAGGTGTGCCTAACATGAAGAAAAATACATTTAAGTAATAAAAATCTCAGCCTCTTGCTAAGTCTTTATATCGTATTTAGTATAATGAGACCTTATTTGTGGTTCTGGCCTTTAGGAATTTTGTAGCTTGGTGATTTTTTTATTTTTAAAGAAGACAATGTGAGCCTTTATATCTTTATATCCGGACTTTAGTAAAGCCTTTGACACTGATTCCCACAGCATTCTCCTGGAGAAGCTGGCAGCCCATGGTGTGGACAGGTGTACCCTTTGCTGGGTTAAAAACTGGTTGGACGGCCAAGCCCAGAGAATCGTGGTGAATGGAGTTCAATCCTGTTGGCAACCGGTCACAAGCGGTGTTCCCCAGGGCTCGGTATTTTGGCCAGTTCTGTTTAATATCTTTATCAATGATCTGGATGAGGGGATTGAGTGCACCCTCAGTAAGTTTGCGGACAACACCAAGTTGGGCAGGAGTGTTGATCTGCCTGAGGGTAGGAAGGCTCTGCAGAGGGATGTGGACAGGCTGGATCGATGGGCTGAGGTCAGTTGTATGAGATTTAACAAGGCCAAGTGCCAGGTCCTGCACTTGGGTCACAACAACCCCATGCAATGCTACAGGCTTGGGGAACAGTGGCTGGAAGGCTACCTGGCGGAAAAGGATCTGAGGGTGCTGGTTNTCTGAGAGTCACTAGGAGTAAGTTATAGTTTTTCATGTTATTTTAAACTGGTACTACTCTACTTCTTCCACATTGCATGGATCAAAGCTATGAATGTATACCCTTTGGTTTTTGTAGGAACTCAGGGAAATGTGGAGCATGGGAACCAGTATCAGATTAAACTGATGTATGAGCACAATCTTCAGAGAACTGCTTGTAATATGACTTATGGTCCATTTGGTGGTGTAAAAGGTAAGCTCCTTATTGCATATTCTATATTATTAGTTGTTTAACTGTGAACAACTGAGGATTAACTTGAATTTTGAATGGCAACATGATGCTGCTGTCTAGAGGAAACCATCTTTTTATGAATGATGGTATCTTTTATCTGATGCATATAGAAAATAACTGAAGTTAAAATGAGGCAAAGGATATTAAATGTAGAGTAGTTGTTTCCTCACATCTTGAACAGGATATGAATTTACAAGGTTAATACTGATTTTAAAAAGCATTACAAAAACCCTGGCTCTTCCCTTGTAAAATACTTTAACATCCAAAATAATTGTTCTCTTCTGTGCTTTAATTTTGTTTTGTTTTTCTGCCACTTGCTTATCCGGGACAAAGAAAGAAGTTAATATCTTCATTCTCAACCTAAAATGTCAAGTGTCTTTAAAGATATGGAATGCAGACTTTTAAAAAAATATCTAAACTTTGGTTGGAAAAACATAACAATGGAAAACAATTTTTATGGTTTGTTTATAGTTTTGAATAAATTTAATAGATACCATACCAGATAATTTTCTGAACTTGTGACAGAATTATGAATGTTTTTGTGTTCCAGTCTGGAAGCATTTAGGTTCACTCTACATGACCGCTCTTTCTCTTCAGAAGTAAAGTATGCCCAGCAAACTTTGGTGGGGTGGTAGTCACCTACACAAGTAGTGTCCTTAAACTGTTGGCAGTGGTACCACTTTACCAAGGCAGAAAGTCTTCTGAGTCAATATGGCAAATATATGCAGACAATCCCTCAGTTCTGTGTCTGTAATAATCTTCTAGTAAAAATTCTACAATGTCTTACCCTAAACTCAAGCTTGTCCCTGGGCTTAAATTCAGCTGACCAAAATTCATACTGATTGAAGAGATTTTCACCTACTAATTTTGCACAACCACAGGAAAAACGGTCAACTCATATGGGTAAGAAGGTATCTATGCTGTGAGTATCTTGAGGGGTGAGTGTATAGCGCATCGGCATATTCCTGTTAACAGCAGAAAGGCAATATGGAGTTTCGTAAAACTGAGAAGAGGGAATAGTGTGCTTCCTGACATACTATAGTGGAATTGCAGTAACGGATGTATTGAGGGAATCATAAGCTAAGAGTTTTGAGTGTCTGGAATGGTTCAGGGATAAAACAAATATCCATGGACCACCATGCAGTTCTGCAGAACGAACTCTGAATTTTTGACTTGCATGTTTGTTTACCATGGAAGTCTGAGTAGAGATCTGGCCACCAGCTCAATCTTGATGCCAGACCTGCCTCTTGTATACCTTATCATGAGCTGTCTTTGCAAGCTAGGGAGACAGAAGGTAATGTTTACTTCAGAACCTAGTCAGCCAGCCAAACACTTTTCAACATCTAGGATGGTTAAAATGAGGGCCAATCCTGACAAAGCAGCAACAACACTAGAGCGAAGTCTGGTAAGTTCTGCAAACTTTTCTTGTTTTCTATTAGCACTTCTGCCCCAGCATGTCAAGCTGCTTTCCTTTTCCATTTTTCTTCCCCATGTTCCAGTTAGCATTAGTGCATTTACTGCTGTGGAAGAAGCATGACCTCAAGTCTTGTGCTGAGGTGACAAAAAATGTTAATAAACAAGAAAGGTAAATAACACATGTTCATATCATAAACAGAAAGCTTCTTCAGCTTAAGACGTAAATCTAGGAAAATTATAGTGAATGTTCAGGCACCTGATAGAAGGCTACTAAGGCATATATTGAAGCATCAGAGAAATAGGCAAAAGGGTTCTTTTGGGGAAGTGAAAGAATGTTCTTTTGTACATTTCCTGGACTGAATGTCCTTTTTATATGGCTTTCCTGGACTGTCTGATTAGATTTCTTGTCAAGATTTCTTGCTTTTAATCTTGCGCCTAGCCTTTTGCAGTGAATCTACTTCATTTTTTTTTTTAAGTATCATCTTTAATACTCTGTTCTCTCCTTGAGGCTTATGAATGACAGTGTTGTGGTTTTATTTCTATCTTGCAAGAGCAGCCAGAGAGAACCAGAAAGGAGGTCTATCAAACATTGTTAATTTTAGTAAACAGATGCTTGCCCTGGTCTGGCCTGCCATACCATCTGTGTGTATCTTTGGCAGATGTTCTGGGCTGCAGTTGAGAGACAACCAGCCTGTAAATAAGTGGTGTGTGGTGGTGGGTTTTTTTTTGTGATTCCCCCCCCCCCCCCCCCTCTTTCTCTTTTCTTTTCCGTCCTCCNCTTACTATCTGCCTTCCACAGGCTTCTCTGGAATTCTTGCCAGGCATCTGCTAACAGTCTCTCTTGCCTTCAGCAGAGGTTAATTCACGATAGTGGCAGCGCTGTAAGTGTGCAGCAGTGAGTTTGCTTTGCTAACAGTCTGATCGCTACACCACACTCCAGAAGTGGACTAACAAAACACAGGGAGGGTTTTTGTATTTTTTGCCTTCTGTTACTGCTGTGACTAATGTGTGTCTTTATTGCTATACTCAAGCATCCTTGAAACAATGTGAAGGTGAAAGAGGCACTTCAGAGGTCATGTTTATAGAGCTACTGAAGCAGACAGGAGAATGGCAGTTATACAGAAGGAGGAAAGCATGTGTCCAGGGAAAGCATGCTGTGGGAGTGCTGGGGAGGAGGGTGAATGTAAGTCCCCCAGGAACATAATTTTTCATCTGAGGAAGCAAAGAATGCTGCAGGAGTTGACGCAGAGCACTTGATCTATGAAGTTGCTCAGTCTTACTCAGATTTCTTTTGCTGAAGATTCTGCTTTTTTCTTATTAATCCTATACCTTCAGTGGTAAAGAAACTCATTCTACCCAGCCGTACTAGTTAACACTGGCAAAAGAAAAATAGGATTGAGTTTGTATATACTAGTTTGTACTGGTGTCCTCTAATGTATTCTTAAGCGTTTTCTGTCCTTTCTTGGGATGAAGTTATCTGGGTTCTCGTTAACGCTCTGTTTCTTTTTTGTTGGACTGCTTCCAAACAGTTGCCTGTCAATTTAATGGATACTGCCAAAAATGATCAGTTCGCTACTGCTTGCTCTTACCTCAGATAAAAATACTTGCCTCTTGGCATTTGGATTTCTCCTGTAATCATTCATAATGGGATTTTGACTCATGTGCAGATTCATTCTATGCTGTCTAGTGGGCCACTACAGCTGTCGCCTTAACTGAGATGGCAAGTGTTCTGTTAGTGTCTTGATGCTGTAAGATTGCATAGTCAATTTTGAAAATTGGGGTGTAAAGCCAGCACATAGTTACCATTTCCTATCCTACACCTCCTTTGGCCTCTGGGGTAGCCTCTGCTTTGGAAAAAGTTTCAATGTCCTTTGAAAAAGGAAGGCTGAGCAGTGAAGAAGGTGGCTGAGGCTTGCCTCTTCCTGACTGCTGCCCCCTGCTTTATAGAGAGCCCTGTGGGGAAAGAGCTCAAGCGTGCTCTCCTGTCCTCAAGAACCTTCCACAGTGTGGGATAGGGGGTAGGTAGGGTTGTAAGAGATGCATAAAACAGGCTGCAACAGAAGTCTGAGGCTGGGTGACTGCTACTAAAATTGGGGAACAGTTCCATAAGTAAGGCATCAAGGTATGCATAAAAGTATGGAAGGGAGCTCTGTTTCAATCCAACAGTTCTTTTAACTTCGAATTGCTGAAAATCCTGCGTTCCTTTTAGATCCTTATAGGGTCTAAAGAGGCAGAAATTTGTTCAGACCAAACTTTCAGTTTTCATATTAAAGTTTGGTGTAGATTGTATTGGCGTAGAAACTGTTCTCTACTTTACAAAGCAGCTTAGTGCCTTTAGGATGCCTATCTTTAAGGAGAAACTGCCTGAAATCTTTCTCTTGAGTGTCGTTTGACCTAGAGTCCTATCGGAGCTTTTCAGAAATTAGGCACAATAGCTGTTAGAAGCAAATGCTCTACTACTGTTTTATGGTTTGGTTTGGTTATGAACCTCCGCTAAGCTTCCTTCAGCTGTTTGTAGTTAAATGTGTGCTTGCATAAACATCTCCCTGTGCCTACTCTCTGCAGCTTTGTTAGGGAGGAGGATTTCTCACAGCTTCTGCTACTGTGGTAGCTGGGGAATAATGTCTCTGCAGTTGTCTGACATGTTCAAAATATAGAAACAAATACATTCTTAGTTAGCTTCCTCCAATGTAAGTTTTTGCTCTCCTGTCCCTGTTAGTTTGTGGCAATCTTAAACCCTTATTATGTTATAATTTGGTCTGTCAAACTGTAAATCTATTTAGCTGAAATGTGGTGGAGATGTAGAACATACTAAGTACAACTGTCATTTCTCAACTGGTGACTTTTGATCTCTTGTATTAAGACAAAAAGGTATTACAGATTTCTCTGAGGAGAGAATTGTGAGGTAAACCTGTTTTGTAGTTGCTAGCAGCTTCATTCTTGCTAGTGTCTTTAGATTAATGATTTGATGCTATGAGCAACTTTCACATGTGGAAGAATTAACATAGATGTTCTCATGACAGGAACAGATGAAGGCAATCAACAAACCCATTTATTTAGTCTAATCATAGGAAGTCGAAATCTAAATGAAAGAAACGATTAAAGCTACAGAATAAAAAAGCCAAAGACTGCGAAGTTGTCCAGTGACTTGCATAGATTAACAGTGTGCATTTGTTTTTAAAATAGCAGAGTGTGAATTGTGGTTGTCACCACTAGATGGTCCTCTCATTACAGTTACTGGTTAGTAAGCTGCATCTCTAAAGCTGCATTTAGACTTGAACTGATTCTACAGGTGTATTTACTGCAAGACTTGATGAAGTATAGAAAACACAAAAGCATGTTCTGAAAACCTGTATAGCTAAAAGTGTTTTCTTGATTAAAACAAAACATCTTCTGTTGGTTGTAGAACTTCAGCAAAAAGGTGAAGTGAACTTGACTCCTACTTTCAGCAAAACTGTTAATGGGCCAGGGATGTGGGAGATAACAAGGAAATCGTTTATATGTTTAGTTAGAATCCTACACAAAGCTAATGGAAATGTTTAAAAAAGTAAATGGAACAAACCTACAAAGATGAAAATGTAAATCAAGCACTATAAATCAAGCACAGTATAGGCAGTTAGTTGTGATTTACAACTTTAAAAATCTGTAGCAAAGGGGAGGATTATAATATAGAACTTTGCATTTCTTTGCTGCTTTAACTTTACTTCTGTTCCCTGCTGTCTCTGAACACGGGTGCTAAAATGAAAACATGAAACTATCAAGAACTGACATAGGAAGATCCACTAATCATTTTGTATGTAAAAAATTCTGTACTGTTAGCCCAGACTTTCATAAATTGAGTTTAACTTTTGTGTCATTGCCTTTGTTATGTGGAATGCATATATCTGCTTTACATATTTCTGAACTCTTCCTTCTGATTTTATAGCTGTCAGTTGAGTTTGTCCTGCAGTGCTCTGATTCTGGCGTATGGGTCTTTTTAGAAAGGATGATTCATGATAAAACCATGACTTAGTAGTGCTGAGCACTGGTTTTCAACCAAGTGAACTCTTAACTTAGCCACAAAATAACTCAGCCCTTAAGTAATGAACAGCTTGTACAGTCTTAATGTTTTACTTAAAAT
>VZTL01001856.1:0-36679 GCA_013400535.1 Scopus umbretta
TCTATGATTCTGTGATTCTAACAGAGCTGTCACCACTGAAGAAAGTTGCTTTACTTCCCAAAAACAGCACCTGCAGGTCTGCCTGGCCCTTGTCTTCTGCAGACGTCCAGAGAAAATGCTATGATCTCCCTTTCTGCTACTGCTGCAGAAAGCAGGAAGGGACTTTTGATTATGACCCAGCAGTGGGCCGCACTGTGCTAATTGTGCCAATGTGAATCCAGAGTCCCTCCATCAGTGGTTGTGGAATGACCCTAGGATTGTGCTGCACTGTGTTGCTAGATTGAAAGTGGAGTAATTGGCACTGAGTTGACAAAGACTTGGAACAAGGCCATCGTTAGTGTTCATTAGTAGATTTTTTTTTTAATCTACCTCTAAAGTAAACAGCAGTTCCCCAAGACCAATTTAAAATCTATTTTTACTTCCATCCCTGAGAGTCCGGAAAAGGGTTTTGAAGAAAGCTTCTTTCAAAGTCTCTGGTGACTCAACTAATTAAATCAGGGGCCTCATGTGGAAAAAAATATAGAGAGATAGATACACTTTTGTAGCCTCATTTTTTTTCGTTCCACAATGAAAAAAAAAATCTATTTTAGAGCTTTTTTTTTGTTTTGTGCTCTACAAATTCATGAGATTCCAGGAAAGCTGCTAAAGCAAATTACTGTCAAGAATAGCTTCCTCCTTTATGAAAAGGTGCTCACTAGCCCTGAAACACCACATAATTTAGGGATGCAGAACATGCAACTGTGATGACTTCTGTCATCCGTGTACTCAACCTTCCTGTTTCCAGGCATTTAGTAGCCAGCTCATTCTCACTGTTCTGCAACTTTTTACAATGAACTGGCCAGTACGGTGCTCCCTCTTGGATACTTTGATTATTTAAATCTTTTGTCTAAAATATATGCAATTTTAGATTGCTAGTGCATCTGGTTTTCCTCTTTTAAATTGTAAGTGGCTATTTAGTAATAGCACTTTACAGTTTTCTAATGGCTCCTCTCAGAGCGATTTGCAGACACTAATGACTGTGCTCCAACAACACTCCTGAGAGCAAGCCCTGTCATAATACCGTCCTCAGTTTTAACAGATTGCAAGACTGAAGCACCAATGTGGCGTCTGTGATGGTGGGGAATCCACATCACCTAGGCAGCACCCACCATCTGAGTCAGGAGCTCAGTGGTTGTCATTCCCCATAGCGTCCATCACTGGAGAAGAATAGACTCTGTTTGAAGCTCTCAATGACTTTCTGAAATATCTCTCTCTACTGTCTGTAAACAGACCAAAAGTCAATGAGGACTGTAACTTAGACATTTGGTTTTATAGTGACTGTTCCTAGCTCTTCCCCTCTCTACCCCTTTGGAAAGATGTTTGCAGGAGGGACACTCAGGACAGCAAAAGCACAAATAATGAATAGCATGAAGGCAGTGTAGGGCTCCTTCGCTTCATGGTTTGACATGTCCAGGTCTTTGCTGCCAGATGTTTTGCAGCAGTGCTTTCCATATTCACCACAGACATTTGAGCCATTCTTCCCTGGGAAATTGAAAATGGACATGAAAAATCAGGTCTTCTCTCCTCAGCATTTGGCCCCATTTCCCAGTACAAATCCAGACTGCTGGAGGTATGGGGAGACTCAGAACTCAGTGATGGCACTCTCTGACAGGTCTTACAGCCTTGTGGTGACATTTGCCATGTCAACAAGCAGAATGGCATCCTAACAGGGCCTTGGTTTACTTATAGCTGAGCTACTGCTTAAACTCGCTTGTGTCTGCTGAAGGCTAGCCCATGGCAGAAGCCTCAGATGAGGCTCTCCATGAGAAACAAGATACCTTCATTTGCGAAGGAAGGGTATCAGCATCCTGTCCTGAGCTATAACCATCTCTGTAGTAATATATAGGTTATTGTTCCTGCAAATGGAAAAATTGCAACCCCTTCAGAAAACTCCTATTGAAAGGCGTAGCAATGTATGAATAACAAAGAGGGAAGTGACTTGTTGAACTTGTCAATTTGATTCACCATTTGCAAAGTTGACACAAAAAAATACTGTCTGCACAAGGCTTTTATTCTCCCAGCATGCAAAGTGTTAGACATAATTAAATCCATATAGCTGAGTGTGCTTGGCTGAGTTGCACCTGAAGCATGTTCAGTCCTGTTCCAGTCTTGATTGCTGTTTTGTCTGTTGGTTTGCTTCACGGAGAGCAAATACGAAAGTAGTATCTGGAATACAATACTCGAGAAAAATAAAATAAACTGCAAGTCTTTTGTAGCTTTTTACATCCAAATCCTGTATTTCACTGAGTAAACGGACTTTTTAAATTTCCCCTACCCTTTCTGGTTAGAAAGGATATTAAAATTAAGCAGAATTTGGTTGTGGATTTTAAGTCCTCCAAAACACAGAAGACAAGACCTAGACAGTGAAGTGGCCCAAAACAAAGCTGGATACCTTTTCCCAAGCACAGGTCTAAATTTTGAGCCTATTCCAAAATCATACAACTTGTCCACTGAAGAGGTTGCATGGATACGAAGGCTGTGCCTTTTGGACATGACATTTTTGTACAAGGTCCCTAATGCAAGAGTTCCTAAACAGTCATATGTGATGTGAACTGCTCACGACATAGAAGCCATGACAAAGCAGTGCAGGCCTTAGCACAGCACAGGGAGCTCCTAGGCTGGCTAGTCACAAAAAGGTCAGTCTTCTCATCCCGGGGCTTTTGGTCTAGCAGGTGGAGGTATGATAGATCCAATGCCATTAGAAATAGTCTGGACCATTTCAGCAGCGATAATAATTAACCACTGGAACAACTTACACGGATTGATGGAATATTCTCCATCACTGAAAAATTTTTAGATGAACAAATAATGTTCATTCAGGGAATTTCTCTGATTATCTTGTCCAGAAGGTTAGACTGGCTTATCGTTGTGGCTGTTCTGGACTTATCTATTGTAACATAAATTTAGCATGTTTATCTTGGTCTCCATTCAGTCTTACGATAAAACTAACTTTGTCTTCATCATCATTCTCATTATAAAATTGACTTCCAAACTGGAAACTATCAGAACACTTTGCTAAATGATTCCCAGGTATTGATTATGCAATGATATGATCTGTAAGGATGTATAATGTATATGCACTCAAATAGATATACTGTGAACTATACACTGATCATCACAGGAAAAATTATGGAAATGATATTTTCCTCTCTTATGAATCGTGCCTAAATGCCCTCTCACTCCCCTTTTACAAAATTACCATGTACATGGTAGTTCCGGTTTATCATGTGCTCATTCACTTGAGCACGTGCGCACATTTAGCACGTACAAACCCTGAATTGGTAATTAATGCCTGTCTAATTACTTGGAGAGACACACTAGGAAGGTTATTACTTATAGCAGGCCTGCAGGCGTAGCACCTTCCCTTCCCGTTGTCTCTGTCCTTCCTTAGCTCTGCTTGAGCCTGCACTGTGAACTTTCTTTCAGGAGTCACCTTGTAAAATTACACAAACAAACAAGAGCAGGAAGGAAAATAAATAAGAAACAATTTCAGATCTTAATATAACCTGCTTCTTCAGTGCTTCAGATCAGAAGTAAGCCTAGTTCATCTAGTCACCGTATTAACAGCTTTACCCGGGGAAGATCACAATCTCTTTTACGTGTGCTGTGGAAAAAATTGACAAAATATTCCCCTGTTCATGCATTTCTTCAGTTATTTGGAGAGATTCAAGGGAATCACAAAAAGTACATGCTTGCTTTTTATCTCTCTCCCTTTTCCCAGCCTCCACCTTGATTCATCTTGTTATAAACTTTAGCGATTTAACAGTGTGTTGTCTCCCGCTGAGCAAACGGAAAAGTGACAAGAGACAAGGTCGAGCTGCCCTTTGCTCCTCCTGATACACAAGCTATTTCATGTGTCTAAAGCTCTGGCTATAACAGGACTGGAAAAATACCAAAAGATATTAAAGTTAAGAAAACAAGTCACCAGGAGACTGTAACCTTCATCAAGTGGGAAAGCAAAAAGATTCTTATTCTTGGCTTTCCTGGTTGCTGTGCACTTGTCTGAACCCACAAGGCTGTTTTAATGTTCTATTTTATTTCACCCACTCTTGTTTGAAATGTTATAGTTTCAGAATTGAAAGCAATTTTTGTGAATTGATAGTTGAGAGACGCTGGAAGGTATGTGTGTGTACATGCGCGTGCCAGCCGAGAAAACCCTTAGCTGTCCCAGCAGAGGGACAATAAATATGACCATAAATGCCAATAAAAACAAAATGCTTAGTTTTTTCTGAAGATTGATTACAGAGGACCTCGGTGAAGATAGTGATTATTGGTCCCTCTTGGATATTTTATGCAATTGTACAAGCACATCAGGGCAATACTTTGATTTTTACTTTTGGTGCATTGAAAAGATAGCAGCAATAGATAAATAAATAAATACATTTTGATAGTCTTTGTTTTGTCCACAGTAAATGCAGACCTGGAAAGAAAATCTATATATATTTTTTTTTTATTGCTGTCATTTCAAATATCTAGTAGATTTGAATGGGGAAATATATCTTGAGAGTGATACGCTTTACTCTGTCAAAGGTTTCAAAGGTAAATAAACAAGTTTTATTGGTTGCTCTTACATCTAGATGTAGTATTTAATAGATATATTAAACAGTGATACAGCTGCCAGATATTCCAAGGAAATATTGTGCATATCACAGCAAAGACTTAAAATGTCATAACAAATCTGTATTTTACTAATGGAAACAAGGCTTTCTCACATAAACTGCTCAGAGCTTTTGAAGCTCATTTTCTACCACAGTCATTTCTCCCATACTCTCCCAGATGTTTTTGCAATTATACCTAACTGCTGTCACAAACAAGACTGTGCTATACAAATGACCTTCATTTCCTAATGGCTGTGTTGATACGTTGAAGCAGGAAATGAGATGTAAACTTGGGCTGGAGTGAGGCCTTGGCTGAAAAGATACAAACAGAAGGACTCTTTAACGGACCCTGGTAGCTCTTCAAGCAAAAAGGATGCAGGACAAGTACCATATCAAAACCAGGATTTAAGCAACTAAAGTAGGACCCATGTAGATGAAGTGTCAATGCTTAAATGCAGAATTAAAAAGAGACAGAGCCCCTCCATATCCACTACATCTCTATGGTGGCGAGGCTATTTTCGTTAGAGTAAGAGACAGTGAGTTTTAATCTTTTCAGGAAACAGAGAGAACCAGACCTGAGTCTCCTACATCTTTGGTCTATTATTGCTATTTATAGCCTTTAGTATAAAAGGCTTTGTGCATTGGAAGTGGATTTGAAATTCTCTCTTTCAAAAGAAGAATAAATCCCAGGTTTTCTCTTTCTTCTTCTCTTTAGGCAACAGCAGGGGCACCTGCCCTGTGAGGAAAGTTTCAGGTCATGAGTCCTGAGTGCTTCAAGTTTTGGAGCTGGCCTTGTTACACCCATCTAAATTAATCCCAGAGGATGTACCTACAGCAATGATCTAACCTCTAGTGCTGCAGCTCAGTGCCGAACCTCTTTTCCTTCTCCCCACACAGACGCAGTGACTGCTGTAGCCTGATCATGCCGATCGTGTAGGAAAGGCCATCAGGCCCCACGCCCTGCCTGCCCCAGTGGCTCCGCGGTGCCCTTGCATGGAAACCAGAGTTGTGAGCAGGGTGCCTGCTCTTGCAGCCATGTGGCTCTTCTACAGAGAAAAGCCAGCAGGGTTGGATGAAAGTCATCAGGTGATCAGACTCACTGACCATGTTATTGGAGTATAAGTCCAGCCCACTCAAAAACAAATTCACGCACCCACTGCTTACACTACAAGGCAACAAGCCTGCTTTAAGAGATTGTCTCAGCCTGAGTTTTGGAAAAATCTGCAGGGAAGGAGCTTGGGCAAGGTCAGTGTGAGGCAAGCCAAAGGTCTTATTTGTTTATCCAGCTTGTACAGGACTCAGCACAAGTAGTGCAGTAGCACAGTCTATCAACAGATGCTCCAAGTTTGACTCTTCCAAACCCCTATGTGAATTACTTCAGTCCAAGATACAGTCATACTAGCTGCTAGCAACAGGGACAGAAACCGTAATGCTCGTGTAGCTAGACAAAATTAAACCTGGATTCAAGCCCGCTCTTAATCTTATAGAAGACTTGTGTCATGCCAGCTTTCCTTCTGTATTGCAAAAAGCACATTTTCATGCAGCTGTTGTCTTCTGCCCCTTTCTTGTTGATGCCAAGATGTAATAGCAGGGTTATATTGCTGGCCCCTGGAACAAAACAGTTATAGTCAAAGTAGAGTACTGAAAGTACTAAAAGATATTAGAGGCCAGAGAATGTAATAAAAGAATGATCATAGTCAGCTTTAACTCCCTATGTATTAACAGGCCAAATGTCACTTCAAGTTGCAATTTAGAGAAGTGATTTCTTGACATGAACACTAGTTTCTAGGAAGAGTAGCTCTTTGGTACATAAGTAGAGGGAATCGTCCTAGAATTAACCTTTACTGCAGATTTCCATCCAGAGAAAATTTTATTGGGATGCAAAGACTTTATAGAGAGTTTCTCACAGATTCTTGCGTGAATTGGATATAGCTTTTCATTGCTTCATCATGAAGAATTATTTTGTGCTGAATTGTGGAGATATTTCCCACAGATCAAAGTCTTTGGCCACAGCAGATGTAAAACAAAGCTCTCCAGAGTGATCAGTTCTCAATGACTTGTTGCCACATAGAGACCAGACTGGCTGTTAGTTTGAAACGTCTTTTCCAAATCCAAGATTCAAAAGGCCTCCATAGTCTCAGCATAAAATATGCTTAAACCAGCAGTCGGGGCTGAAAGCACTGTGCTTGGGGAATGTGCTTATTACACTACTTGTGCTCCCTAAATGAAGTGCCTGAAATGAAGAGAAATAGTCACAATTTATATGAGCTTCCTAATAGAGCCGCAGCTAACTTCACTGATTCTTGTAATTGAGTCTAATCAGACACAAATACTAAAAGCCAAAATCTTTTATCGTCCTTCATGAGAATTTTGAGGAGAAATGGCTGAACCTTAGTTGAGTTCATCTGAAACTGATCTGAACACTCCAACACCACATGTCTTCTTTACTCTTATCATCTTCTTCTTATTCATGTATCCAATCTCTGAAACCTCCATGGGGCTTCAGGATAGATGAACTTGGTCTTTCACAGAAATTCAGTTCAAGGTACATGCACTGTGAAAGTCCCACTGAACTTAAAGGTTTGCTGTGGGATGGATTTCACAGAGGCTAAGACATTAAAACACCCTTGCATCAAAGCCTCAGTGAGAACCTCAAGTTCTTGAGACCATGATGCCCACATAGGAAATTTTTGGAAAAGAGGTAGAAAGGCGAAGTCCAGCGAAGACAGAGGATGAAAAATGTATCAAACATCAAGGAGAGTTGAATAGATGAGAGAAAAACTAAAAATGAGGAGCAAAGGGAGGATCTGAAGAAAATTCTTTCTGATATAGCACTCAGTAATAAATAAAATATATACTACCACAATATGCTATAGCAACCTGGCTTTGGGCTGTTCCTTCAATATCTGATATAAACAAAGTTCCCACTGCTTATTAAATTCATCATAGCCATTCCTCTGCTGCCTAGAGCTACTTGGTCTCCTCAAATTCTTGCATTACAAAACTGCTTCAGGGATTTCATTTCTAGTTGTTATCAAGATCTGTTTTCATCAGGATTTCAGACCAAATCTAATCATCATGCTAATGAAATGCTATCTTGACTGTACACCGTATACTTTGCTCATAGCCACTATTTATATTCTCCCCCAAAAAGTCCGTAAGAACAGTTTCCCAGATGCAGGGAATAAATATCACCACTACCAGGGCCAGTAGATCTTTGCATCAGTGTCTGGTCACTCTAAGTATTTCTCTGCTCACTGGTACACTATTAATCACATTGCATCATCCAAATACTATGCTAAGAAATCACTGAGGAAGGTTCCCTGAAAGTTTGATACCTATGTGTAGCTCCAACCTCGCTCACCTGTGTGAGTTAGTCACACCACACTCAAGCTACAAGCAGAAGAACAGGCAAATCGTAGGGCTCGGTGTGTTCATTTCTGTTCTTTCTTCATTACACAGAGGTAGTCCCAGTGGCAGTAGGTGGCACTAGCATAGGACCTAGAAAAAATATGGAGTGTCTACATATGTTTAGCCACCATTTAACGTCTCCTCTTTCTATTTATTGCACTCGAGCCTCCTCTTCTCTGAGGTGAGAGGCGTCAACAGTCCCTTACTTGTACTATAGGTTTGTATTTATTGGGTGGATCTATGAGGGCTGCAGCTTGCCATTAGCACCACGGGTGCATTCGGTGATGGGGTTGTGACCATCCAGCTGTGCAACCCATACTAGGGCTGGAGTCACCCCTTTATCACAAAATTGTCCAGAATAAAGTTGTCCAGTTGTCCAGGCAGAGGGCACATTATTCCTGAGATTCAGTCCCCTATTTAATAGACAGAACAGTAGTTGATCGTTTCCTTTTTCTGACATCCCCAGAGTCCACCTGGGCCCTGGAATGGCCCCTCTGGTTAATAACCAGGTCTTTATCCCAGCATAACAATATTGTTCTTCAAGACTACTTCATCTTGGGCAACCCGCTAGTCACCTCCTACCAGCATGGGCAGAAGAGCTCAGTGCTCTGCTGTTCTGGGGACAGCATCTCATGAAGCTATGGCTGGATTCACTCTTCTCTATCTCAGAAATGGGTCCCCTCTAGATGACAGATATAGGCTGTGAGTGACATAGGCTGGACTGAATATTGGCAGGGCTAGGAGACTAAACATGAAGCAAATGGAAAGGACCTGAAGGCATCAGCAGTGGGGATAAGCAACATTTGCTTATGGCTGGAACAGTGCCCAAGGGAGGGCAACTGCCCAGCTGTGATAAAATAAGGACAGCTGAAAAAACAGATGCTCTGTGTTCTTGGTCCAGTATAAAAAGAGACTAAGATTGACCCTAAATAAAATGGAAGGTAGGGCTCTGGATTAAAACAAACTGCATTTTCCAAAGGGGAAAAAAGCCTGACTAGGAGGATGACTCAGTCCGATAAGTAGGGGAAAGGAACAAAGTTTATATAGATTCCCAGTGACATACGGCACCATTAGACTTAGGCTAAAGCTGCAATATCCAGACATAGTTTGGGCTTCCTGATTTTTGGTGTTTCTAAACTGGTATAAACTGTTTCAGACTGGTATAGCCAGTAGGAAATACCAGGCGCAGAGGCTGAGGAATGCGGTAACAGGTGGAAGCAAACCCATAGGGTAGCTGCAGTCTGTCAACATTTCACAGCTAGGATCAGGGGCAAATGGACTCAGTTGAATCTCTGTTTTTAATTCTTTATTTAATCTCTCTATTTTAACAAGAATTGCATTTTCAAGCAAAACAGAAATTTTACTGAAACATTTTTAGTCCTGAAAAAAAACCAACCAAACTTTTCTCCCACTACTCCAAGCTTCTTTTTCTTTTTTAGCAGAAAAAATGGTTTGAAACAGTAAAATCCATTTTCCCCCCTCCAACAAACCAAAACCTTTCTGCCACAAACATACCGTCTCGAGTTTCTGAAAACACACAGGGCTGGGGCTGAAGGAACAAATAGAGAAAACCAACTAACCAACGAACAAAAAACCACTTTGGTAACATCACCGGCTCTAGCTTCTGTCTCTGACATGCTGCAGCTTAATTTTCCTTTCACGTGCGGACGTAAATCAGAGACAATTCCACTGATGATGGTGGAGCTTCTCTGATGAGAAAATTATGTAAGACTGTAGCAGATTCAGGTATTTTCTAGTTAAAACAAATCAGTTATACTTAGGGTGGTTTTTGCAAAATTCAACCACTTTTCTCCCTCCAGATCTTTACAACAACCCAAACTGTGGTTAGCTCTTACAGCTTGGATAAAGAGCTGAACTAAGACCTCCAAAGATAAAAAGCAGAAGGAAGCTTCAACAAAAATATTATTTCATCCTCAGCAAAAATGCATAAGAAAACTCAAAAACTAAGATAGAGAAAATTCCTTGTTCTCCTGGTGCAGATTACATATGGTGGCAGTGATGGGGTTGACAGGATTTAGGGGCATTCTGTCCCGACTGGGACAAAATATCATCAAAACTGCACTTTTCAATATGGATGCTGTGGGAGGCTCAACACAGATCCATGCTTTGCTGACAAGTTACCTACCGGCATGATTTTTTAATGCTAGACAGAATATCAGAGAACCCTATCTTCTTTCACACTCTCCCTCCTTGCACTCATGTATGCAACATTTTTACTAACTCACTGTATTTTCTTTTCATTTGCAGTTGAAAGCAGAAATCAGTTTTGTACTCCCATGGAACTCTTCAAATTCCCACCCAAATTATTCTAGAGCTGATCTCCTAACCCAGAGGGGCTCTGCTGGCAGTATTTCCATCGAACATCATTTATATTCCCACTGAGTTCAGTGATAAAGCTCTCCCATCTGAATGACTGAGGTCAGCATACAACACTACCGTGCTGAGAGAGTCCATTCCCAATCGGCTTCATGAGTAGTTACCAAGTTAGCTGTCATGCTGTTATGAAGCCACTCTCATTTGGATTCTCTATTTGCCCGCTGAAGTATAACAAATTATTTTTTTCTTCCTCTTTCTTTTTTTCCAAATTATACACAATTGCCGAAAGCTAAGCAATGGCTTTTTTGTGAATGTGCAATTGAAGTGGGACCACTGGTACTAGTTATTATTCTGTTTCAGTAATGGTCATACCTTGAAAAGCCAAAGGAAAGCAACAGAGCATAAAAGAGAAGCTCAATGAAGCAGAAAAGGTTTGATTTGATATTCAAAGCTCATGTTCTGTTCAGCGGACAAGGTGGGAGACTATCCTATCCAAATATCAATGCTAATATACCCTCCCCATGCAGATCTGGAAATTCAGCTCCTAAATACTGTCGTCTTCTTTCTGAGCCGTGAAAATCCAGATTGTGTGTCAAGCACCAATGGCTTCTTTCATCAGCTATTAACCACAAGGACTACACAGGGCTGTTTGATGAAGAAAGGAGAAATGGATGTTGGGATTTACAGGCCCTGACTCCGCTATATCACAGTCGGCACGGTCACAGGTTACTGAGGTGGGAGCTCCCACAGGTGAAGATTAACCCAGAGAGGCTCATCTAAGCCCCTGCTAAGGGCCAAAGGAAGGAGAGATTTCTTCTCAAAGGGATTTAGAGCAATCAAAATGAAGTTCCTGATCGGGCTTAGCCTGTAGAAGTGACCATGCCTCTCCCCACTGACTATAAATACAGGCTTGTATTTGACCTTGTCACTGAAAACTTGCAGGGGAAAAACAAGAACAAAAACATGAGAACCTGGTCTTCTGCCTACATCTGTCAATAGGTTTTTTCCTCCTTCTAAAGGCAGATGAACTCTTTCTTTGCTCATCCTCTTTTCAGGCATGTAACTGCAGACTACTTTTGGCAACCTTTTCTGTCCCTTGGTGGTTGTCTCTCACAGAGGTCTGGCCTTTTGTACCTACGGGTTGTGCTGTTTGTTATTCTAGAATCAACCTTAACAATCTGCTGTAGTCTTCACCTCCTGTATTTCTCTGAGGACACTGAAGAGTTTCTCATTTAGCCAGGCTTATATCTTTGACATCTTTCCTTCATTTTGGAAAAATTTGCACTTGTACCTGTAATATAATGTCTTTAAAGAACAGACAGCTTGCTTGATCTTTTTTTTCCCCATTAGACTTGTGTCTTATGAGCTCCTATCTGCCAATTATCAGGGTGTATTGATGTCTGGCATCTTGAAGTCCACTGTGTGTATAATCTGTTATTCTACCGGAGTCACGAACTTGCACATTCCTTGGCCACTCTCACTCAAATTGCCTTCCCCCTTCTGGGATTGTTTAGTTTGGAGAAGAGGAGGCTAAGGGAGACTTTATCACTCTCTACAAGCACCTGAAAGGAGGGTGTAGTGAGGTGGGTGGTGATCTCCTCCCAAGTAACAAGTGATAGGATGAGGGGTAATGGCCTCAAGTTGCATCAGGGGAGGTTTAGATTGGATATTAGGAAAAATGTCTTTACTGAAAGAATGATGAGGCATTGGCACAGGCTGCCCAGGGAGGTGGTGGAGTCCCCATCCCTGGAGGGGTTCAAAAACCGTGTGGATGTGGCACTTCGGGACATGGTTTAGTCGGTATGGTGGTGATGGGTTGACAGTAGGACTAGGTGATCTTAGAGGCCTTTGCCAACCTTAATGATTTGATTCGATTTGATTTGATTTGATTCGATTAGATTCTGTTCTATTCTTCCTATTCTCAACCAATTGCTCCCTCTTGCTTAGAGTCAGACCTGGGAAAGCCACCTGCACTAACTCATAGTTAAAGACCCCATTACCAACACATTGTAAAAAGTTGCTGGACAGTTTGTGTCTGGCTGTATTCTGCTAAACCTCCCTAACCTGTTTCCTGGGGTTGACATCACTCTTCTTTTCATTACACAGAAACTTTCAGTAAAGTCTAGTCCCTTGTATGTCAAGGACCACAGACACATGGCACAGCAGCTCCTCTTCCCCCAGGCCTGAGCAATCTTGTATTAATTATTTTTGTATTAATATGCCAGATAGTTGAATTGTTCCAGCCAGTGTCTCTTATGCCACATTCATCATAATTTAGAGCACTGAGACTTCTGTGGGACAGATTTCCTGGGCAAATCTCTGATAATTTTAATGAATTGCTATCAAACAGATAAAACTTTTGGCAATTTTTAATCAAACGGCTTAATACAAACCAATATTATCCACAGATATTACAACGATGAGGACAGCATGAAAATGTATATGAAATAAAATGATTGGGCATTTATCCATGTAATGAAACTACTAAGAATTGCTACTGATTGGACTTTAAACACTTTTTAAAAGAACTTGTGGAACGGCTATAGGCTCTCATGCCTCAGGAATACAGAATCAAAACCATTAGGGTTCAGGAGGTCAATTGCTAGGAGGAAGGTTCCTCACTCTGTCTCCTGCACTTCTATCCTTTCCTGAAACATCTGGTACTGGCCAGCAAAGGAGACCTTGGACTGACAAGTTCAAGGTCTCAGTACATGAAATTTTGCAGTGCTGTGTCTTACTTGCACCAGCATGTGTGCAAATTTGAGTCACAGCATACTTAAAATATTATTTCAGCCACATCTTCTTGTTACCTATTTCTTACAGGGAAACGTAAACTTTGTTATTCACTCCTGGTTGAGATATTGATAAATGTATGTATTAATTTACTATTTCAGCTGTGTATTTTTTTTTAGTTAATTACATAGCAACTTAATTTATCTTTTGTCAATTTGTTTTCCCTCAATAAATGATCTGCCAACGATACGTTATTTTTAATTAGCCTGCAGCAAGTGTCTCTATGAATGTAAATCAAATGCTTATTTGAGCTATTAATTGAAAAGGAGAGATCATTGGAATTCATATTACGTTATTCTTGGGGTTTTTTTAGTTTTCTTATTCTGAAAGGATTATGACAAAACAGTGCCTACAGCAAGGAATTGACAACACTCTGATAATCAGAAAGAAACAGAAATGTACAAAAAAGATGTAACTACATTTTTTTTTAGCAGATAATAAATGTCGGGTACATAAAACAAAAAGAGAACTGTATCTAAAAATTTCATTTCTTGATGATTGCAAAAAAATCCACTTCTGTCCACCCCTTCTCTCATCCTTTTACATATGTATATATATTTTTTATTTTTTTTAAAATTTAGGGAACAGTCATTCTGTGTATATTTACATGAGGAGGTGCAGAAAACCAGGCGCTCCTGTTGAAGAGTTTTCAACCTAGTGGAGGAATGAGAAAATAATCAGGAACTAAGTATGGGGACCAGAATAATTTTGCTGCATGCAGGGTTTTGCAGCTTCTGGGGCAAACATCTTCTGGATCACTGTCCCAGACTATATTCCACCTAAGCCTGTACCTCTCTTCTTGGATTTTGCTCCAAGGCACTTATTGACCCCTATGGGTAGGGTGAGAGTTTCCTTAGTCTTTTATCACTATGGCAAAATTCTCTCTAGTGCTTGACCACTCTCTTCCCTTAGTTTAGCAGAAGAACGCTGTTCCATCTGTTTCTTATTCTATGGTTTTAATTCAGACTGCAGGAGCATCAAATCCTGAAAAAATATATGCACTGTCATTTTGTTTTATTTCCTCCATGGTTAATTACAGCAAGTTTTTCAGGCTTTAGATGTCACCTTAAACAAAACTATTGATGATCACATTTCAGTCAGAGAGGTGTTTGGGGTTTTTATTGCATTTTATAATCACACAATTCCCTCTATTTCAAGCAAAGCATCAATGGCCCATCTGGCACATAAACAATAGTTCAAAATAAAACCATTGTCTTACAATAATGAAGCAGGAAGCATTTTTAACCTTGATGTTCTTGAGTGCCTGAGTACTTCTCCATGAAAAGAGTGTTTATGGGAAAACCTCTTGGTAGTTCAGATTTTCTGAGGCATTTAGTACAATGGTCTCCCAAAGGGACTTTATCTTCATAATTATCTTCATTATTGTTTCTTTGTGCCATGTGTCACCCTACTGCACTGCTCCACCTAAAGTGTCCTTGATGGCTGTGTGGCTGCATGACAAAAAGTGTCAGGTACACATTACTTAGTGGAGGGTTTGCTTAACGGGGGTTTATAATAAAATCTGAAAAAATCATTGTTTTTGAAACAATACACCTTGTTATACTGAGATGAGGGCGTACTACAGCAGCATTTTATCACCCGTTGCTTTCTGCAGTGGCACTGTGACTTTTGCAGAATGGAAAGCTGTTGTGATCACCAGTGATTTGATTTCAGATTTATTGTCACTGAAAGGACAGAGGTTCTTAATTTCAAAGGGCAGCAGGATTAGGGCCTGAGAAGCAAGTTATGAAAAATATTAGAAGAAACACTTAATGAAAATGCCACAGAAGTGAAGGACCTGGAAAAGAACTGATCAGGTTCATCTGGGAAGTTTCACTTCCCAGAACAGGAGTGCTCTTTGCCATTTCTATGTCATGCATTCCTATGAGATCAGCATCCCTTGAGTCCTGACTGCATCATCTGTCAAGACAACAGTTCCTATTCGATTGCTAATGGCTCACTGTGCAACTGCTCCTAACCCCCAGTGAGTGCTTTAACACACATTTAGTTCTGCTAAAGTCAAGAGCTCACCAGTAAGACAAGATGTCTTCAGAATCTTGGCATTTGACTCATAGTCAGATGCCCACAGATGCAGATAAAGCACTCAGTAAAAGCTCTCTGCTACTTTCAGGATATGTGTCCCACAGTCGAGCAGTAGTAAAGTGCTTAAACCCCCCATTCAGATGTTGCCTAATCCAGTTTCCTCTGTCAGTCAGAAGAGGCACAGCAGGGATGGCTTTGGAGGTGTACCTGTGTCCTGGTTTCAGCTNCTGACATGGGTCCTCCACCAGCTGCAGTCCCCTTAGAGGTCTTATGTGGACTGCCTCCTTCCAAAAGGGTATCTCTAGCTGGTTCTCCAACAATGTCTCCTTGCACAGGTCCCCTCCAATTCTCCATTTTCTCCTCTCACATCTCTTAATGTGTCTCTTCATCTCTTCAGTGTCTCCTCCTGTGTGTCCTCATGCCTCCTCATATACCTCCTTTTGTGTCTCCCCCCGCCAGGGACTGCCACTCTTCCCTCAATATTTTTGCAGAGGCACCATGTGCTCCTGTGCCTGGCTGAAATTCTGGCACACAACGGGTTGTTTTCCTCTGTTTCAGAGCTGGCAGAAACTGCCTGTGACCGGCACAAGCCCAACGGGAGGGATACACAGGAGAAGGTCGGCTTCCTGGGTTCCTGTGGGAGCTTGGGTGACTCTCCCCGCTTAGCAGCTGTGATGCTACAGAAGCCCCACAGCCGATATTTAGGAACTCTGAGCATTTTACCAGCAGAAATGTAGCACCAATGGCAAAGATGCTGAGATCCAAGACAGCTCCCAAAGAGCCAGCTTGCACCTAGAAATTGTGCTCCCATGGTACTAAAGTAGGTAAAGCAGGGCTTGAAGGCAGGTCTCCTTCTGGGCTTGCGCTGCTATATCCAAACAGTGCTGCTCTGTGCCAGGAGGGACGGGAGAGGTCAAGGCTTCTGCACTGCACTGCGCTGCAAGGCACACATGAGCACTCTGGTCTGTAAAGACTTCTGGTGCTTCGTGGCTTAGGCATCTGCAGAGCAATGATTTTGAGAATCTAAACTTTGAAGTACCCAGCATAGCTGTGAGAAAGGAATTAAAACACAGACATTTAGACCTGCTTACAACTTTCACCAACCTAAGTAGGTGTTTTCCCGCATCTGGCGCTGCTTATGTGGTTTTCAAATTAATGCATTGTCCAGAAGAATACTAAAATTTTTTTGAAGATGGGGCTGAAGTGATCAGGTCTAGGATTTCCATAGAACTAGAACACTTCGGCACTCAGCTGTCTCCAATCAGCAGCTGTATCCAAAACCCCAAATCATCTCATTTGATAAAATTCAGTGAACAAAAGGTACTGTTAATCCCTCACGCCAGGTCTCTCCTAAAATTGCATGTATTTGGAGCATTGGCTTTTAACTTTGAGACAAAGGGACAATGAAAGATGGAAAAGAGGCGGAATACAGTCACATAAACAAATGGGCTTTTCTCTGTCAGCCAGAACCATTTCTGCGGGGAGACTCTCAGATGCAGAGAGATCAATCGATGCTGGTGGCAGTCATCAATGAAGAACTCAGCCAAGTCTTTGGGATTTTTTGCAAGATGTCTCTTCAGGGCATTAATATAAAACATGTCTGAATCAAACTGGCATAGGCAAGAGCAATTCGAGGCAAGCAAAGGGACAGATTCCTACCAGGGATATAAGAAAAAATTGCCCCTTAAAGTCCAAGGCAAAGAATAGTTTGGAAATTGTTCTTCTTTTATCTGCAAGTACAATTTAAAAAAAAAGAAAAAAATCTGATTAAAGTTTAATTTTAAGAATGCCCTCTGTTTTCAAATTCTTGATTGAATTACCCTTTAAAAATTAAATTGTAATCCTTTAGGAGTTATTGATTCAGAAGGAAGAAAATGCCAATAGTGCCATTCTGGCCTGAAACGCTGCCCATCAAATTGACATAATGCTTTCAATTTGCCTAAATAACTCATTGGATCTGACTTACTTTCATTGCTGGCTTTTCCAGCATTCAGTATCCACTTAGCATGGCAGAAAGAAAGATGTAGGGGGCTTCATCCTCAGTTGTGCACAGTGACAAATATACCACTTCAGCATAGAACAACTCCTTGACATCCCTGGCCATGGAGATGGCCTCTTTTAGTGACTCACAACGGGCATATGGCACTGCTCTGAGCCCTTGGGGTCAGCGGTGGCCCAGAAATCCTTTGGGATACGTCTGTGAGCATCAAACATCCTTTGTTGAAAGGTGGCTGTAAAGGGCATAGGAAAAAAAGCTTGCCCCTGTGCAGCCTTGGAGATGTGGAAGGCATGCACATGCCAAGCCACACAACACCACAGAGGAGGCTTCTGATTCATTTTGGCTTCCTATCCATCCACCTAGCTCCCGCAACTGAGACCTGGATGACTAAGAATCAGACTCAAAACATTCCTCTCCCTTTCTCCCTTGTTAAATTACACCTCCAGCAACAGTGAAGGCATCACAAAAGAAGAAATAAACCTTCCATTATGTTTTGCAGGAGTCTCAGCTCATTTTTGAGTTAAAACACCAACATGACAAAAAAGTCAGAATGAATAGAGCTACCAAGATATAAACATGGTCTGTATAATTCAGATTCCCAATGCGAACAAAAGGTTGCAGCTCTCGAATAGAGGCACTGTTGAGAAAGCACTTGAAAAAGGGGATGAATCAATTAATGCTTTTGATAGTTTCAGTGTCCCACTATCTAAAAAACAAGCACTGCTTTAATAGTGAGATAATTCAGTTTACTGAATCCAATTACATGTAATTGGCTTTTTCCCTTTTTTTCCCCCCCCTTTTTTAATTGCTGTTGGAACCAGGGCTCTGATGCACTTCTGCTGGCTCTGCCAGATGTTTCTGTTATTGGTGTTGCAAGGGCATGCTAGGGATCACAGGATTCAATTAACATCAGAGGTGCAGCCTTCAGCCTGAATGGCCACAAACACATCAGCTACTTGTAGCTTTGTAGCCCTGGATAAAAAAGTGCTTATGAAACCCAGCCAAAAAAACACTTACAAAAGTTCCCAAAGAGGTAAAATATCAGTTACACTTTTCATTTCTTCTTTGGGCAAGCAAGCCTCTTTGCTTTGGTATGATGTTCGTGTTCTGGGACATGAGGTTTTTAATCCATCTCACAGAAAAACGCGCTGTGGCAGCCCAAGGCACTGGAGTCTAAAGAGCTTTGCGGGACCTTTTTGGTAACATTCGCTTGCTTGCATGGGACCTCTGCTCAGCAGGATTGTGTCTCCCTTCCTGGAAGCTTTCCAGCCTGACTCTCCCTGGCACAACAAATCCTCACTACAGCAGAACTACCAGTTTGCCTCAGACATCATCAACATGAGGACAGCTCATGTTTAGAAGCTCTTTGGAAATGTTCCACCCACAATCGCTGACTAGCACTAGAAGCGTTAGGATACACCAGTTGGCTCCTTCCCCCCCAAAACTAGGGGCAAACATTTTGGCTTTGTGGGTGCATTACCGCCTCAGAGCTCCAGGTGTCCTGCAGAGGCCCTGCTGCTGGCTCTGGCTACGGTTCCTTTCATGCACCTCAGCTCACTTTGAAAACTCGTGCGTACTCGTTGCTAACTAGGGTGCTTTCTGGGAGATATTGAGGTGGGGGCCTCCTGGCCATATGTGAGAGAAACAGGTTGGAAGGCACATGAAGTGCAGCTCTTCCAGGACATTGCAGAAGCATTTCAAGATGGACTGTTGCCTTTTTTATTCAAAAACTGCTCTCCAATTTGTACAGTAAAACTTTTTTTTTTTTTAATTGAAACAAGGAAGAAATATTTGAAACCTATTTTCTTAATAAGGTGACTGTGTTGATGGAAATATTTCCCCCTGGCTTATTCATCTGCAGCGTTCCCCTCTGTGCCCGTTCTTTACTGCATGACACTGGAACAAACCCCAGTTGAGTAAATTGTAGCCAGATGGGAGGACGGCAGCATGCTGGAAATGCTGGGTGCTGTTATTAGCGTAGCAGCGATTGTCAAGGCGATTCACGCAAGCGGATGTAGCTGGCAAAGTATTGTCAGATGCCCAGGGAGGCAAGGTGCTCCAAGCATGCAGAGTGCTGCTCTGAATTAGCATCAGCATCTAGCAGCCAGGGCACAATGCTGCGTGCTGAGTCACAAAAGACTAACTTTATGGCTAGACGACCAACCTGGTACAGGAAAGCACATGGTGGAGGATGGGACAAGTGCTGCGCTGCTGTTCAAAGGAACGAAATCCCTCCCCCTTGCTCTTTCCTATACTTACAGTTTTTCTCTTTGTCTTGCAAGACACTCCTTGTCTTGCAGATTCTGCGTAGTGCATGCTACTGTCACCCCAGGCTCATTACCACTTCAAGTATGCAATGGGAAATTTGATTTAATTAGCCACTAATAGAGAGTTAAGGAATTTAGCCCAGGAACTGATGCATCCCTGCAGTCATTGTGGGTGGCTAATCTGTATTCATTTGAACTGACTTTGTGCCTGAATTTCTCAGCAATCTGAGCTCAGGGGATTTTGAGAGGTGGGAATAACAGCAATTGACAGCCCTGTCCCTCCCAAAAGCCAGCACCTTTTGCACCGTGCCCAGCAGAAACTCTGCCACAACGTTTGGCTGCTATTCTATGTCTTGCTGTTGGATACAGGAAAGGGAGAAGGGGCTCCTCTTCACAGAAAGACCCTTAATCCATTGCCCTGTGCAGCTTGCCAACACAGTCCTCTGCCCCAGAGAGGACCTCCCAGTCTGCTCATAGCTGAAGGGTGGGGAAGAGTGGGGCCTCCTTGCAACTATTAGAGATATTTCTCCACCTGAGGAAGGGAGATCTCCACTGGGCTGTCCCAGGAGAAGACAACCCTTCCTCCCTTTGCCTTGGACAAAGGGTGGCTGCAGAGTTGGAGAGCTGGTCTTTGCCAGCAGTTGAAAGGTAAATGCAGGCATCCTGTTTTCCAGACTTGTGCTTCACCGCTGCTCTTTGGAAGCATGAGAAATATGGAGGGGAAAAGACAATGTGATCCTCTTCAACCCTCCAAAAGAATTGAGCTTCAGGACAGTTTGACTGTGGGGGGAAGAGTTTGGGTCATTTCCTGTTTAAGTTTAATGGGGTCATCCACTTCTGATCGTTAAAATTTGAGAAGAAATGTAAAACATTGTGAACCAGTTGGGAATCCAACTCAAAGCTCCTTCCAAACGCCTCCATTAGTTTTCAAGAGAGATACTTTGGAGGATGAGTACTAGCCATGGGGTTAGAAGCTATAAATACAGTGTGCAGGACCTCCAGCCTGCTTTCCAGTTGAAGGCAGAGTTGCTTTTGTACTAGCTGCAAAGAATTCCTCCAAAGTTATATTCAAAGAAAAAAGTTTCTTTCTTACCTGAGCTGTTAAGAAAATTCTTTTCACAGAACATTTCTTTGACATTGTCCAGGTCAGGTGATTTATCCCATTTATGGCCTGTGTTATGGCTGTGTATTGTCTTTCGCGCTACCTCTTTCTTCCTGGCCACACCCACTTTAAATAGGACTTCGTATGTGATTAGTGAGAAGCTGCAAAGATGAATGCTGACGGCTTTCCAGCTTTCCGTGATTAGTAAGAAGCTGCTAAGATGAATGCTGACAGCTTTCCATGTTTGTTCCTCTGAAGTGTTAATTCAGTACGAAGAATCTCAGGACTCTGAAAAGATAGAACTTCTTCCCAGTATATTGGTTCTGCAAATTTAATCTATTATTGTGTCACAGTTTCATCCATAATTTTATTTCAAAGGGATTGCTTTTAACAATTTGGGAATGTCCGTGCAGTCAGGGACAAATCTGTCTGTTTGTCTTTTCCTTCTCGGCATTGCTGCACTTTCCAGAGTCTCACAGAAAGTCAGCGTGACTCTAGGCACAGAAAGAAGTGCCTCCAGTTTGAAAAAGTTAGTTAGGCTCTGGGAGGTTCTCGCTTCGGCAGGCTTGGCTGGCACCATCTGGACACAACTGTCATGTTCTGTGGAGTCTGATGTTACACAGGCCTGACCAGTCTGAAACACCAAGATCTCTTGGCTCAGAGTGATTCCTGAACACCATGGAGACATTGAACTTGCTTGGGGCTGTATCTTTTTGCAGGAACCAAGCCCTTTTTTCTACTCTCTGTTTCCTATCCTTAAGCCAATTATCCATGCGGTGATGTTGTGTCTTATCCCATGGCTGCTGAGTTTCCCTAAAAGCATTTTATAGGAGACCTTGCCAGGAACTTTCTAGTGATCCATGCAGACCACAGCAAATGGATGCCTCTCCCGTACACGCCTGTTGACCTCTTTGAACTGGGGCTACATTTCCCTTTAGAAAGCCACTGTGACTGTCCTGCAGACTTTCCAGGTCTCTCCTTTCCCTGTTCTTTATCCCATTTCATACTGATTTGCCTGCTGCAATCTTCAGGGTCCCCAACATTTAGACCGCTCTATACACATGTACAAAGCCTCCTGCTCAGTGTAGACACGTTACCACCCAAGAGAGGTAACAAGCAGTGAGGGAACAGGAACTGGAAGCGGCAACTTTCAGAGCTCACTGGCCTTTCAGCTACTGCCCTCCAGGCTGAGCTCCGTAGGCCTGGCGATCCATAGACTACCCTGAAGGGTTTTCACGAAGGCAGCTAGGAATATCATCTTACTGGCAGCAAGCTTAGATCCACTGGTCAGGGGCCTGTAAATGAAAATGGTCAGAGATCTGCAAAACAAAGAACTCTAAAGATTCCTGAAGAGTAGCCATTTTCTCTCCCAGGGAGTGGAATGTTTTTTTCCTCTCCAAATTTTTTTTTTTTTTAGCCACATTTCTCAAAGGTGCCTTTCATGCAGTAACACCCTTTTCAAGATACAATACCGGATCTCATTGTCTTTTGAAGTCTTCAAGGTGGAGATTATTATGTCACAGTGTATAAATGCAGATAGCATCTGGCACAAGACGCCTTTGATCATGGCTGGGCCTTCATATACTACCATGTAATGACAATTATAACAATAGTATAGCATATGAGATTAGAATCTGGCTGTTCTGATCCAGAATCTGAATTTGGCCTCTCATCCAGAGCTCCTCAGGACAAGCTGACCTGAGCCAGATCAGGGAGCAAGAAAGCTGAACGTTCCTGTGCTTGTATGTTAATATGTGCTTGTACGGCAATACCCACAGCAGAGAGCAGCTGGGCAGCCACCACAGACTGCCTGCCCACAAAGCAGCACACCTCGATCGGCTAATTACTCATCCAGAATATTTATACTGCAGTCTGGCACACCCGCTGCTGGGGAGATGAATTGCCGTAAGTCATCTCTGCCAAAAGAAAACAGTTAAAGGAAACTGAAACGGGCAGCAGTTTTATTTTTTTGCTTTGCATCTTGCAGTTTTCCAGAGGATGGAGAGTGCTAGAAGCTCGGTAGAGCCCTGGGTGGCAGCAGAGCCCTGCAGCTTCCCAGGGCAGCTTCAGCACTTGCGCTTTTCGCAGCACCGTGCAAATGGCAAGGCACGTTGTCCAGTTCGTGGATAGTAGTGATTGCTCATTGGGGCAAATGATATTAAACTTGGGAAAGCGGCTTACTGGGCAACTCGGTATAAACCACCTCAAAACATTTTGCTGGTGTTTATTCACTCCGACGTGATGGCCAGCCTCTACCAGAAATGGGACTGGCCAGAATACAGATTTTCTGATCCATTGAAGATTCTTCTCTTTCCACTCTGAAACAAGGAAGCTAATCTCCCTGGAAGAATCCACTTCTCAGAAAAGTTCCAGGAAATTAAGTATAGAGGGGCAAAACACATTTCAGATCAGCCCAAATTTTTTGTTTTCCAAAAGTTAATTTCAGTTGTGAACATCTTTACCTGAAACTACAGGAACTGAAGCAATTTCCAGACGCAGCTAGACAAAGCCCTGCACAACACAGTCTGAACTGAATGCCTCCGAGCGAGAGGTGGGAACAGATGACCTCTTGAGACCCCTCCCCACCCGGATTATCCCTTCCTGCCGTGATAACGACATTTTGACACAACCTCAAAGAAGGCACCATTTTCTGCGTGCAAATGACACAGCATTTTCTGCAATTTGGGTCTCACGTAAGAGGCACCCAAACCGCCTAAGTGCTTTTAATGTCTTCAGATTTTAGTTTTTCTGCCTGTACATCTTCTGCCGTCGTGTCCCCCCGCCCCGTAATCTGCAGTTTACGTTGTTTGCCATCCCAACGCCACGCTTTGCACCGGAATTACAAGAGCACACGCGCTTCCCCTGCATCTCAAACTATCTCGTCTAGACTAAGCCCATTTGACCTCTTTCTCTTAATTGGNTGAGGGATCACGGCCTCCCCCGAGGGACCACGGCCTCCCCCTCAGGGACTACATCCTCCCCCTGAGGGACCACGGCACCCCCCAAGGGACCACAAGAGCCCGCCCGAGGGACCACAGCACCCCCCCGAGGGACCACAGCCCGTCCTGAGGGATCACGGCCTCCCCCGAGGGACCACGGCCTCCCCCTCAGGGACTACATCCTCCCCCTGAGGGACCACGGCACCCCCCAAGGGACCACAAGAGCCCGCCCGAGGGACCACAGCACCCCCCCGAGGGACCACAGCCTCCCCTGAGGGACCATGGCACTCTCCCCGAGGGACCACAGCCCGTCCCGAGGGACCACAGCCTGCAGAACCCACGCTGGAGCAGATACCCAGAGAGGCCCGAGGCCGCTGAGGAAGCAAGGTAAGGTGCCCAGCGTGGAGGAAAGAAACCCGTACGGGGCCCGGCCCAGCCCCTGCGTGGCTGTCGGCCCCACGAAGGGCNCTCTTAATTGGCTCTGTCAGGAAAACGTTCGTCCTTCCAACCCTTCTGTTGATCGTTAATACCAGAATCAACAGGAAAAAAAGAAAAGAAGAACCGCCCAGAGGCCTGCAGAAGCGGCACCCTGCTTCCTCCAGCTTGCGCCTGTGAACTGGCAGCCACATCTCCTCCTGGGCAGCCCCTCCTGACCACGGCTGAGGGGTGGCCACAGGGCGGCAGCCCCCGGCCCTCCGCACCCCGCTGGCTCCGAGCCAGGCAGCTCCGGCCGGCAGCACCCTGCCACGCCGCACCGCTCGGAACCGGTCGGAACCGGTTGGAACCGGTNGCCACAGCCTCCCCCGAGGGGCCACGGCCTCCCCTGAGGGACCACGGCACCCCCCAAGGGACCACAAGAGCCCGCCCGAGGGACCACAGCACCCCCCCGAGGGACCACAGCCCGTCCCGAGGGACCACAGCACCCCCCCGAGGGACCACAGCCTCCCCTGAGGGACCATGGCACTCTCCCCGAGGGACCACAGCCCGTCCCGAGGGACCACAGCCTGCAGAACCCACGCTGGAGCAGATACCCAGAGAGGCCCGAGGCCGCTGAGGAAGCAAGGTAAGGTGCCCAGCGTGGAGGAAAGAAACCCGTACGGGGCCCGGCCCAGCCCCTGCGTGGCTGTCGGCCCCACGAAGGGCCGGGGTGGACAAGCTGCCCGGTGCAGCCACCGGGGGAGGCGAGAGTGGGGAGGCAGGAGGAGAGCTTGACTGACGCTGAGCGCGGGGAGCGGGAGGAAAGGTGCTCCCCATGGCATTTAGTTATGTATGTTCTCTTCTTGGCAACGCCAGTCAGTCATCAGAATTTGGTGCTAATTGGCAATAAATTAGATAAACTAAAAACTCCTCCAGTTGAGACTGTTCTGATGGTAACACCTTGTTTACCTGGCCGCTCCATTAGCATGCAAAGGGTAATTTGTTTTACTTTTCCAATGAATAACTGTATCAGCGTGGGAAGGTCATTCCCGTAGCTGGACATGAGGACTCTGCTGACCTTGGTACAGCGATGGTAATTTACATTCCCTGAGGGGATGACATGCTGTTTGCATGGGACCTAAGACAGCGAGAAAACCTACCCAGATGGTGAGCTAGGTGGGGGAAAGGTGGCAATGGGTGTAATCATCAAGCAGATTTTGTGGAGTTTTGCATTGAGACAGCTGTCAGTGTCTCCAGGACCATGCGCCTTGCTGTCTTGTTTTCACCCAGAGGAACTGCCTAGCTGCACTTGCAATACAGTTGCAACCGATTGTTGCCCTGGGGCAACTGAGCAAAGCAAAGATGCTTCTGTGTGAAGTGGCAGGGGACAAGTGGGGACAGAGGATATTCACTGCAGTGAAAACAGTAGAAATTTCTGCTTTCTTTGAAGAGCAGCACTTTTGCAAGAACGGACAGCACAATCTGCAATTTCTTGCCAGTCTAACGGGGGAACACACCATTGGGGTGCAGTTACTGTCTGACCTGGCCAGGTGTTGTTTCTGCTGAGTCCTTTGCCTGAAGGGGCACACTGCCACAGTCTGGCAGGGAGCACTGGATGGTTCCCAACAGCCATGGAAACTCAAGCTATGGCCTCCCTTGGGTGGGCACCCACCTGAAGGGTGCCTCTGGGCAGGGGCAGCAGGTAGGAACGTGCAAAGAGGCCAGCGGAGGCTTGATGTGTCAAAGGGAAAGAGGGAAACTGGGAATCCTCAGTGGCTCTGTTGGGACCTCCTTTTTGAAGGTTTTTCTAATTTATTTGAAACCACTGTAGTTGTGGAGCTGTTTGGAAGCAAAGACTGGAAAATGCTTTCCAAAGGCATCACTTAATAAACCACCAGCAGGCGATTGGCACTTCCCCGTGCATGCGTAGCACTGGTTTCTTACATGGAGAAAGGGCAACAGAATAGCATGAATCATCTTTCCCTTCACAACCAGAGCATCTTGTTCCTGAAACAAAGGGGATCTTGCCATCTCCATAGCCAGGGAAGTGGTCTGGGCTTTTGCAGGGCCTACAGTGAGTGTAGGACACGCTGCGCCAGACAGAGGCAGCTGGTGGAGGGGTGAAGGCTGAGACCTGGCTTCTGTGTTTGAACTCCTGCCTTTGCCATCAGTGTCCTGTTTGACCTTGGTAGTGTGACCTAGTTTCTCAGTGCCTCAGTTCCCCGCTCTGCGATGGGAACATGCAGGGGTGGTCCTACTGCCTTTTACACGGTGATCTCAACAAGCAGGCACATACAGTTCTCCTGCTGTAGCTGTTGTGCTGGGCTTGGTGCTGGTACTGGATGGGAAGGAGCAAAGGAGAAGGAGCCAGACTCTCCTCTGTGGTACACAAATGGGAATACAGGAAATTTTGTTTAAACCTAAGAACAACTGTATTTACTGTAAGGGTAGGCATGCACTGGAACAGGCTGCCCAGGTTGGTTGTGGAAGTAGTGCAGGTATACATGCAGGTTTTCAAAAGCTGACTGGCCAGGGCCCTTAGCAACCTGCTGTGAGCAGGGAGGCTGGACTAGACCATCTCCAGAGCTTCCTTCCACCCTCAGCTGCTCTGTGATTCATCCCTGCAGGTCCTGCTTCAGTGCAAGAGAAACACATCAAAAAGTCTTTTCTGAGGTGACCCTGAGTAAAGGTCTGGTAGGATCTGTCCTCTCTGGAAGAACGTCTCCGTGAGGAGGCGCACCTACTGCACACAGGAGAGCGTGTGCCATGTGGTGGTAGGTGGTCAGGGTGAGTGGGTGTGTAACGCAGAGCGTCCTCACTACCCACTTTGTGAAGTGAGGGCTCTGAGCAGAGCCAGTTCCCCTGCATGGCCAATACCCTGGTTTTTGCTGGAGTCTGTGGCCATAAGGCTTCGTTTGCACAGAGTTGTCATTCTAGACAGAGGTTTTTTGTTGGGGTAAATCCGAAGGTCTCAGTGTTCAGTGCCAAAATGCTGTCTCTACTAAGCAGTTGGTCTGTCACATTGTCCACAGCTCAGGGTGGCCGGGCCTCTGTTCCTTTCAGCCTTGAAATCTCCGTGTGGATGAGATCCTACCCCATCCCTCTCCTCTCATCCTTGCTCCTGAAACATCTGTGTTACTGCGTGCGCTGCACAGATATTTGGGATCCCATGTCAATCCAACTCACTTGGTTTGTTTACACTGAGCAAGATATTTGAGTTCACTCCCTGAGTCACCTTCTGTGGGCAGAGGAAATGTGAGCACCGAAACGTCAGTGCTGGAGACTGAAGTCACATATGACCTTAAGTAAAAGGTGTAAATAGCATTTCTTCCCACTCCTTGTGTCAACAGCAACGGAAACCAAGACTCCCACTCTCTGGAAGAATTAGAAACCTCTCAAAACCTCAGGCTTGTGACTCTCACTCTGTTTCTGTGTGTATTTCTAAGCCCTCTCAGTGTTCTGGCACCTGTCCCACTGCCTGTGCCATTTTGAGGGTAAGATGCTGCCTGTGAACCCCTCTGTTTTGCCCTGGAAAACAGGCCAAAAGCACAGCCCCTGTGTGCCAGGTCCTGAAGAAACAGATGAGATGTACCTCTGTGTGCAATCGGAGGTTTGGCTGCAGCGTTTGTAGTACTTAAGCTCACTTTTATTCAGGGTATGAATAGCTGGGTGGCCATAGCAGCCTCTCTGAGCCACCTGAAGCCCTGGGATGAACTGGGATCTGTAACAATGGGAAACCCATGATGAAGGGGGCCCCTTGCTGTTGGCTTGTGAATTGAAGCTAGATTAAAGGTATAGGTAGATTAAAACTAGTTTGGGTCTGTCTGTGCTCGTGCCACAGTGACCACAGGCCAAGGCTCAAGAAGAAAGGATGTTTCTTGCAATGGTCTTTTCCTCCATCTCTTCTCTGCTCTCTTGCAGTCCGCCTCTCCCCCTTGCTATCACTTATGCCCTCTGTCCTCCATGTTTCTCCATTTTGGATGATATTTCCTAGATGTGGGACTGACCCCAAAGCCTTTTTTTCAGGAGAATCAGGTCAGCAGAGAGGGACACTCCATAAACTTGTCCCCAGACCCCCCGGTTCTGCTTTTCCTTTCTCAGTGCAGCGTCCCCGCATCCCTGACCTGAGGTCAGTGTGCAATCTGATGCCGACTGATACTGGGAAGAGCCCCATCTGCTTTTGCTGTTAAGTCTGAATGGAAAAGGGTTGTGTTCACTGCTTGTTTAATTATGCCTGAATAAGAAATCTCCTTGGGACCATATTGTGAAGGACACTTTACAAATGTTTTGTATTATTATTGTAATAATTTAGCAGGAGTTACACATGCATGGAGAGAAGAATAGACCTGAGCAGTGCCGGCTTGCAGGTTTTGGAGAGTTGCCAGTTGCTGCCATGGAGAATGAAGAGGGCATGTTGCCCTCCAGAGCTGTAGTTTCACCTAGCATGGGGCCTTCGCTGAGTCTCCACCATGTTGGTGGTTTAGTTTGGGATGATCTTCCCTGCAAACCACAGCCCTGGTATCCCAGGACAGTGCCAGTGCACACTGCCATTTCCAGTTCAAGGAGTGATAGAGGTGACTTGCAGTTTGCTTCCCGTTAGGGGAAGTCGTGATGCCAATGTTCAGGTGGATGCTTGGGTTCCCCTTGCATCAGACAGGTCATCTTTATCAAGAGAAGTGCGAACAGTTACTCAAGTCTGTCAATTCACTGCAGCAGCATTCAGCAATGACTTTTCTCATTTGTCATTTTGAATAGTGGTGGGGCTACCTGGAGAGCCCCACTAAGGGCTAATAAATGCAAAATACCATAGCAGGCATTTAGAAATGGGGAAAATTTAGATTCAGAAAATACTCTCAGCTGAAAAGGTTTGGAGGCTGGGAGATTAGTAGGGAAGGCATCATATCTGCTTGCCCCACTCTTGCTCCTTCCTTTATAAGGTCAGAGTTAAAGAGAGGGTGCTCAGCAAGATGAACCCTTGGTCTGAACCAGTAATCCCATTTCTGTGGTCTTCCGTTACCTGCCACCGGGGAACACAGCATTTACCAAAAGTGACTGAGAAACTGCTGATAGAACAAGTTCTCGTAGGAAAGTGGAGATGGTTTTTGTGTTCTTGAGATTTCTTGATGGGGCAGGGTGGAATGTTTTAAAGTTATTGTTCAGGGGTGCTTGGCCGAACACCCTTAACCTGTTGTAGTGTTCAGAGAAGAAAGGTCTCTGATCCGCTATCAAATAGGTATAGCATCAACACCCTCCCTGACCTGGGCTTGAGTCTCACCCTGAGGGTCTTTCCTGGCCTGTGGCACCCAAGGGAGCTGCGTGTAAGTGGGAAATGAAATGTCTTCACAGACAATCCAAGCAGAATGACCTTAGGGACAAACTAATTTGTGGCATGAAAAGTGGATATTTGGCGTTTACTGTCAGTTCTGGTGAAAGGAAGGAAGGCATTTTTACTCCCTCAAAACTTTTATTTAATGCAGATTGAAACATTACTTCTGTGTGTTTTTCCTTCTCAGAATTTTCTAAAGTAAATGTGAAGGCAATATCCAAGTAAAAATGCAGTAAAAAATGGAAAATGTTTATTTCCAAGGTTTCCCTAAATATTTTTGTTGTTTTGTTCCTCCGTAAACAACCTAGTAAGCATTTCTGAAATACAACAGGGTCACCAGGTGCTTCCTCTGATTTGCGATAAGGCTGCAGCTATAAATAATGTTAAGAGCAATAGTAACTTGATCAGTAAAGCTTGAAAGCAGTGCTAAGATATCAGATAAAAGAATGAGTTGAACTGAGTTAGCATGTGCGTGAGGTTCCATGAAAGAGTCATGCCAGCATTTTGTCCTGTGGCTATAGAAGAAAGAAAAATCTTGAGATTTCTGTTAGTTCTGTTCTGTTAGGGAACAAAAAGCTGGACTGGGACGTCGGCAAGAACATTCTCTTTGAAGCATTCCGCTGCTTTTCTGCAAAGTGTTTCTGAGTAAGAGCATCTCCTGAATTGCCTGGATTCCTGCTACAGATTAAAAGTACATGGAGATGGAGGATAAAAGGGGCGTTAGCAATTAGCTCTGGTGATAAGTTTAGCTGCTAGAAAAGTTGGACTAGCGAAGAAGAACTATTAATTGAAATCCCCAGTTAATATAGAACTGTCAATAATGAATGCATAATGGAGAAAGTCCATTTAATTTTTAATTATCACCAGCCCCTTCCAAACAAACACAGTGTGTTAAATCTCCCTGTCACCTTCACCCATGCAAAGGGTGTTTGATGGAAGTCTTCATTAACCCCAGGTCTGCTCACGGCATCCTGCCAGGCCATTAGCTAGTTAGTTACAATAGCAATGACGGGCGCTTGGCAAGAAAAAGCCCAGGCGGATGTTGCCAGGTCCAGGACGTGGCAGGAATTAACTCTGTGGGATCATTGCAGCAAGAGGCTGAAATCCCTTGACTGAACTCTCTGACATGGTGGGATCTGGGGCTCCTAATGCATCCAATGTGGGTTGGGGTCCTTGGGGTTAATGTAGTAGACAATCCTGAGCAAGTCACAGCTCCCAGCTGAAAGCACTGTTGGTTTGGGGGTCCCCTCTGTAGGATGACCTCCAGGGCAGCCATGGCAGGTCAGCCAGATAAGTGAAAGCACAATTTGTCTTCTATAAATAGAAGAGTATGGATATGTGTATTTGCAGATTTCCAGGCTTGTGTAACGTGGTGTGGGTTGAATGAAGTGCTTCAGTCCTGAATGAGAGCGTTCATAAAGGGACCTGAACAAATTTCAACCTGTGCTAGGAGGTCTCTGCATGGACCACGTTTAATGACCCCATTTAGGATTTGACCAGGAATCTTCTACTGAAAGCCGAGTTGGGAAGAAGATCCCATGGGCTTTTGGTGAATCATAGCTAGCCTGGGATTTCCATCTCCTCCAAAGCACACCTCCAGCCACCCAGCCAGCGCTTACTGGCCACATTAACCCGGATGGACTAATCATAATGACCAGCACCGTGGGAGACTGAATTCTGCTTTTCTGGTGATACAAATCAGAACTGATTCTCCCAAGTTTGGTAGTATTAACAATGTGAAACTAGCGGAAGCTGGGTCAAAATCAGTTTGTACTTCTCTGTTGAAAGTGTGAATACAGGCAAGCAAGAGTCCTGACTTTACAAGAGCACTGACTCGTGGCGAGTTGGCAGAACTTTATGCTTGGGATGGGTGTGAGGGAAGGGTTTATACCTGTGAAATGTCACCTTCTCTTAACGCTTGTCCCAAATGTGTCCCAACACTTACTATTTTTAGAGTCTTACTCTCAACGGAGTTTGCCTAGGGACAGCCTTCTGGGGATTCAATTAAACTCTAGAATAAAATAAACACTATCCCTTAGCAAGGGCTTGAATGCTAAGCACAGTCACTATTTGAACAAAGTAGGGCTGTAAGTTTCAGTGTTTAAATGTCCTCTATTTTCATCAGCTAGGGGTCAGAGACAAGTGAAGGTGGGAAAAACCTGTTCATTAACTCAGCTCATCCATTCCCATAGCCTTTCCACTCCTGCTCCAGAGTGATGAAAACACCTCAGGGGCATTTACTTTGGAAACAATTGTACATTTTAGTGACTGTGTTTGAAGTCACTGAAACAGCTCCTATTCTTTTTCAGATGATGAACCAACTGTGTTTGTATGGGCAATGCAGTGACACAGAGACCTGGGCTGCAGTGCCATTTGTCTGTCGCGTGGCCTTAGGCAAGCTTCTGTCTTGGTTTTTCCTGTACTTAAATACTTGCTTGGTGCAATGTGATCCAACAGTCATCCCATGGGCCAGGTCTGTTAGATCCTTCTATCCAGATTTGTGTTTTTTCCTGGAGGAGAGAAGTGGTTGTCTCAGCATGCATAGAGGCTGGGTGAGCTACTGCAATATAGCAATACTCCAAAAGTGGAAGAATCCCAAAATTCACATCTTACTCCAGACAGACTGTGTTTGGAGCACCAGATTTAGACTCTGGGGAAAAAGAAGCTCCCTAAGATGTGTTTGACAGTGTCCAGTGCAGTACAGCTGCAGCTTATGTGAAGTCTCTTCAAAATCTTAGCAGAAATTCTGATCTGGTGTGATTTCTGGATGATTCAAATTCACTTGAAGCTGGGTTTGCAGCTGGTCAGTAGGTACTATAATAGGCCAAACACAACTGTCACTCTTTGAAGACTTCTACTAGCAGGTCTAAACTGGAGTGCAGCTTGCAAGATGTGTGGAGTCAGCCTTCTGTTCCACTCAGCACTGGGAGGTTCCAGCTGGGTATTGTGTCCAGTTTGGGGCACTGAACTTCAAGAGTGATGGAGACCAATTAACTGAGGAGACTGCAGAGGAGACTGGTAAAATGATCAAGAAGTCTGGAAAAGTGTGGCGGACAGGGTAGAAAGAAATAATTGAGTTGTGTAGCTTAGAGAAGAGAAAACTAAGTGATAATAGCCTTAACACACAAAAGGTGGGTGCAAGAAGGGGAATAATGCCTTCTTCACATCTGCTGTGGGTAAGAAATCACAGGCACAATCTGCAACAAGGAAGATCCAAGTGAAACATAAGCCAGCTTCTGTGGAAGAGGTGATAAAAGCCCTGGAAAAAGGAGGAGTGAGTGAAGTCTGCAGGTTAAACAAATACCTGGCAGGAGTGCTGTGCAGAGCTCCTGCTGTCCTGGGAGAGTAGGATTAACGTAATAACACAAATTGTCCCTGTTTCTCAGGACCCCAGCTACACAGGTGCACATTAAAACATCCACAAACATGCACAGCTGGCTATACACATGCATGCACACACTGCCTTTGCACTTTTCGAAAATACATGCATACAAATGGTTTTAGAAAGCAGGGATCTGTCTTTAGATACCTCCCTGTCACGTTCTTCTGGGTGACTTGGCCTCATTAATTGTAATACGTGCTGTAATAGTGTAACTGCCTGAGAACAGATTTTCTCAGGAGCCAATTCGCACTACGCAGTCAAGTAGCAGTCTTAGCAGCTCTCTTTTGTTGAGATGCTACTTTTTATTTATATCTCTCAGTCTAAAAGAAGCTAAAATAGAAATTGCCAAGATTTTTTAATCCAGCTTTGCTGTCTCCTGCTGCTGCAACTACACAAAACGTTGGGTGCGTCCATCCCTCCAGATGACAGCTAATCCCTTTCTCCTCACTGTTCAAGCAAAAGCAGCTTAGGAAGGTTTGGAGTTGGAGAGGAAGCATCAGTGTTTGAAGGAGATGCCCCCAAAATGCAACGGTACAGAGGACCTGTGGACTTTACTCTCCTTGGGCAGGGAGAACTGCCCTGTTTTGCATTGTGATCAATTAAAATCAGTGTTTTCCATGGCGACCTGTGAATTTTGGAAAAAGCTGCACTGGAAGGATTTCTTGGGTCTGGGTCGAGTAGGTACAAATAGAAGTGTTGAGCCTAGATTGTCTTATAAATAGCTATTTCAGCTTGTTATTTCAAAGCGCTATCCTGTTATATTATAGCCTGGGAAAGCCAGCCTGAAATAATTCTTTCTTGTTTTTTGAGAAGAGAGACAGGGCAGGTCGGAGTGTGACCTTAGCATTTGGGCAGGAACGGGACTAAGCAGGTACTGAGTCTGTCCTTGTGGATTTTCTGTGTGTCAATATTGGTTATCTCTGCCGTTCCCTTCCCTCTTTGCCATGCTCTCACCTTAGTCCGAACAGACAAGTATAATCCTTTTTCACAGAAACTTTCGTAAGTTTGGAATCCACCCCACTTCTAGCATAGGTCAGTTTATGAAATCACAGCATTTTCTGCAGGGTTTAAACAGCCTTTCCTCTCCTAACACTGTTGGGGTTTTGTTTGGTTTTTGGTTTAATTACTGTACTCCAGAAGTGCGGGAGCTGCTGCAGAGCTGAGCAGAGGCCGGGCTGGGTGGCAGAGGTGGTGCCCTGGTGGCGGCAGCTTGCAACGCTTCCTTTGGGACGCCTGCAGGGATCTCGTTTCGCAAAGGCTTTTCTGGTGTAGTGTCTGTGCGCTTGGTGATTAAGTCCAACACCTACACTGGTATCAGCAGTGCCCATTCAAGTTACAACTGGTTGAATAAGAACGGAATTTAGCTCACAGGCTTTTGTTTTGGTCACCCTATTACTTTAATTTCTGTTCCCAGTTCTAGGGCTTGCTGAGATCCCAGAGCACTCCACTGACTAGGAGTTGGACTGGGCCTGTAGTAATTTCTTCTGGTTCACATTTTTCTGTTTTCTAGTGGTCTGAATGACACCGTGAACATGCTGTGTATAGAAATAAAGCCAATACTGAATAATGGATCACCTTTTTTCTTACTTCTCTTGCATTATTAATTTTTTGTAGCGCACAAATTGTTAGCGATTTCCCTTTTAAACCAAGAGTTTTGGGACCCCTCATGGATGAATTCAAGGGGTGCATCATGGCCTTGTTAGTCCTAATGCAGTTCAAGGCAAGATTCCCAGCAGGTGGAGAGCGAAGCGAGTTGGAGTGTGGAGAGGAGCTGACAGCCCAGCAGCCTGTCACACCTTCAGTGAGATTCTGCGCTCCTGTCCGCTAAACGGGTGTTGGCACTTAGGAATGAGTCTGGAGGAAGCATGTTCCTGCTCTGAAAATATAGCCTCACTTCTTTCACACTACAACTGCTTTGCTATCCATGTGAAGGAACAAGCTCTGGTCCTTGCACCCAGGCTGGTGTATCCGTGCCACCCCAGGGTGCAGCCCCTGAAACTGTCCAGAGTTCGGTGTTCTGCTTCCCTCAGCAGTGTACCCAGCTGGCCCAGACCATGCTGGGTCTCAGGGTCTGAGCATCAGCTTAGCATGGAAGACTGGAGCCCTGGACAGAAACACAGAGGGAGCCAGTTTGATAGCATGGATGTGCCCACTGGTAGGCAGGCTTTCAAGGCTAGAAGAGAGGGGTCGATTTTATGGTAGAAGGTATCTCACTGCTTTGGTATCTAGAAGATAAATAAAAACCATGAACCACTCTTTCCAGACCCTTTTTATATTCAATGGAGAGAAACAAGGTCCTCAAGGGTGATTCACTGGACCTGGCTTAGCAGCATGTTTTGGGAAGAGATGACTGACTTTTCTCTCCCCTGACTATAAAAGGGGCATAGAGTGAGTAGATCAGTCTTAGACATCTAACTTTTAGACATCTAAAGTCAGAGCCCCTACTTGCCCTTTTAAAGAACAGGAAGGCTTTTTTCCAGGCGAAGACCCACCCTGGGCTGAAGATGTCAGCCTCCACTGGCAGTTTACCGCAAGATCCATCACTCTGCATGTGAAATACAACATGCTTCCAACTTCGCTGAGAATTTAAATGCAGTGGTAAGCTTCATCTCTCTACATCTGCCTGTTTCATTCCATTCCTCTCCTTTGCCAGAAGCAGGCTGTTAGCTGAGACCCCTGAGGGGCTCCAGTGGGTCTGTTCAGTCACAAGCTGACACTTACGGTTGCCGTTCAACTCTGTAGCAGAGATGCCCATGTGAATTTACAGGTTTTATGCTATTATTTTTTCCCAAGCCTGCTCAAGGAGTTACAAGTTTGATAGATGACTCTTTTCCTAGTCCCTGGAGTGCAGAGATTTGCTGTGTTTCTGTACACAGCTTTCGTTACTGCGATGGGTCCAGAACAGAAATGCTCCTCTGTACAGCGGAGAGCTTGCAGGAGAGCACAGAACAAGGGTGAAGGGACAGCGTGGTGACGGCAGGGCAGGCAGCAGGGGTGGCCACGGGAGGCAGGAGCTGGAAGTGGGATGTCAGAGCACAGCCTAACACAGGTCTTGCTTTCTAACATGGAAGGGGGGTTTTCTGTGCCAACAAGTACCTGGCCTGGGCTGTTGGTACCCTGTTGCTAGCACCACCACTTAGTCATTTTCTTGCCCTTTCATCATCTTTTGCTTGAAGTGTCTGAATATTACAGCACTACAGAAAACAGTCAAGGGAGAAGACAACTCTTTAGCCCCTCCAAAACAGGAGGGGCAGCAGGATTTCGTCATGAAAACCCGATACCGAAGACAACAGGGAAATCTGAGCCCATGTTGACAGTGTCCATGTACAGAAGCCAAAGGGGGAAAACAAATAAACGAAATATGCTTTAAGGATTGTTCCTAAAGGCTAGTACAGGAGTCAGCATGAACACAGTAGGTGCAACATTTAATTCCCTACCAAAAAGGTGCTGTTTGTACCCTCTCCCTTGCACTGCTGCCCTCTTTAATCAAGAAACACTGAGGTGGTGTGGCTTGCTGAAGCTTGCAGCGGCAGAGCTGGGGCTAGATTTCACAAGTGCCGGGTGCCATTTGATCCCTCTTCTGTCTGTCTGAAGATGTAGATACGGTTCACTTCTGCCAGACAGTGAACAAAGATCAGAATGAGGCTCAAATCCCTGCGCTGCGGTATGTCCTCTGTTTCTGCCTCTCTTAAATGGAGATAATTAGCCTTTCCTGCTTACATAAAGCACATAGAAATAACATAAAAGCAAAGCTCCATTTTCAAATTAAATGCTATTATTAACATCTAGTGTTTGATGGATGATTATGGTGTTACAACAACATAAATACTTCTCTGGGGGCATTTGGCCAGTGATGTCCTAGGATGCTTTGCAGTTCCAACCTGATTAAAAATGAAATTCTATTGCACATCTCTGAAGAGATTCATACCATTGAATAGCAATCGGAAGGAGATTCTGCCAACTGTGAGGCATAAATACTGACAGTTCTAGCTACAAATGTTTCCAATTTTATTTTATTTTATTTTT